>VMDR010010338.1:0-31024 GCA_007922815.1 Macrotus californicus | reverse complement strand
TTGTCTGCCGATGGAAGACAGCTGAGGCTTCGCCTGTGGAGGCGACCAGGTGTTAGGGTGACCTGTGCTGGGCACAGAAAGGCAGGTCGCTGCAGCACCCCGAGCACGTGGGTATTTGCCAGTTTTCTACTGGATCTGAGCCACGGGATGGCTAACTGGAGTGACGCAGCAGCCAGGAGGAACATTTGCAGGCAGGACCCTGTGCTTTGGTTGCCTTCATTGCTTGAAGCAGGAATTTGTGTTTGCGAAGATGCGAATTATGTTTCTTTGATCAAAATAGCTCCGCGTGTCCTCCGCACAGAAACGCACACCTGTTTGGCCAGTTCTTTGGACTGTGCCGGCCATCTCCAGCTCTCCACCCAGGGCAGGCCCTCTTTCTCACTCACAGGACCGAGGTCACGCGCTCCCTAAAACTGGTCCAGCTCTCTGCCACTGTGCCCATGTGACCCTGTTCTGACCTTGAGGTGGAGGCAGACGGCTGCTGGGGATGCTGGGAAAGCACTGTTTTCCTATTGGCCTCTTCCTCCTGGTCACCGCCTCCTCCTCCTCTGCTCCTGGCCTGGGGCAGACAAGGGCTGGGGCGCAGCATCGACAGCCAAGGATACCGTGAGGGCCCAGACCCAGCCGAGGACAAGCCAAGGACGGAGGGCAGAGGGCAGAAGGAGCCGTCCTGCCTCCTGGTGACATCATGTGGCCCCTGCACCTGCCCTGAATCCTACCCCTGCATGGATTGACCCAGACCACGGAGCCACACGCAGCTAAGCTCCTGTTTCCGTGGACTGGGAGTGAGCTCCATCCTGGCTGGAAAACCATCCACGGCTGGCCCTTGACAACCGAGACCCTGAAGTCCACTCACCTGCGAACTCGCTTGTTCTGGGGTATAGCCAGAACGCAGCCCGCACCCTACACGTAACAACCACCTTCACAGGTAGGAATTCCCAGGCGGCGGAAGCATCCAAAAATGAACCCCCGAGGGGCGGGGTTTGTTCTGCACCAACCCTGCAATCCCGCCCAGAGTCTCGGAAATGCCGTGCGCCCTACGCGCTACTCCGCAAGTGACTGGGTCCTGCACCTCTTCCAGACCTACGGCCCCACCCTGTAGGAACTGAAGCTGATCGTCGCTTGAAAGTTCACCTTCCTGCCTCAGTCCATGTGTTTGGGGTGAACTGACCCCACACTCAAGGCCCTGGAGGAGGTTGGGGGTGGCAGGCACACGGACAGAACCAGCTGTCCCCACTCTTGTCCCTGGGCTTGAACCTGAACGAGTGTGGGCTGAACTGTGTTGGAATCGAGCCTAGGACGCCTCTATCTGCCTGGCCCTGAGTGGGGTCTACAGGGGACCCAGCAAGCACCACAGGTTGGTGGGAGGGTGGGCGAACCTGGCCGAGTACAGGGGACACCTCTGAGCCCGCAGTCCCAGCTCTGCCCGATGACCAAGCACCCGTGCACAAGCCTGTTATTGTCCTCGGCCTGAGCCACCTGAGTCAGGTCTTCAGCCCCTTGTCACCAAGAGAATCCCGCAGGAGGAGGTTCACTTTTGGACAGAAACTTCCCTAGCCCCCCTGGGAAACCTCCAACCTGCCCAGAAACCAAGAGAACACTCTCACTGTCTGAGTTTTTTCCTCACGGTCGTCCTGTGTGGGCCTCTCCCGCCGCCAAGTGGGTCATTTCCTTTGGCCAAATCCAGTGACCTGTCGGGGACCGTGGCTGGAGTCCGCTGTGCTCGCTTCCTGCCGGAGAACTCACTGCGGTCTGTGCTGACACCGAGACGCTGTGCGTGCCGTGGAAAGTCCCGGGCCTCCGTGTTCCCCTCGCACCAGGGCTCCCCAGCCCACTGGGCAGTGGTCTCCAGAGGCCGCACTCACCCGCTGCCCTGGCAGACTGACACTATGCCAGGCCCTGTCACTTGGGTGCCCAGAGATGACATCTCCCTGAACTAAGGCCCCGCCCTCCCCGTGCCACACGGTGTCTCCGTTCTATCTCCCGCTCTGCCCTGCTCATGCTTGTGGCACTTGTCACTTTCTGAAATTGTCTTGTTTACTGACTGGCCTACCTGCTCCTCTGCTGTGTGTGTCCCAGACCAGAGCACGAGCTCCCTGAGGTGGGGGCTGTGTCTGACTCTCTCGTGTTTCCCTGGAGCCCACAGCAGCAGCTCCAGGACTGTGAACGAATAGGTGAGTGAATGAAGGGCTGGGTGAGTGGTGAGTGAGGATCTTTGGGCAACACTCCATGGTTTCCTGTTTTCTCCTCACCTGGAGCCTCACTGCAGCCTGCTTCCTACTGGACCCAAAGCCTCGTCTGCTGGCTGGTGTTTTCCAAGAGAACGTGCTGTGCCGATGAAAATGTTCTCTATCTGCCCTGTCCAGCATGGTAACCATTGGCTATGTAGCATTGTAGGGCACTTGAAATGTGGCCAGTGTGACTCAGGATCTGAAATTTTTATTTTATTTAGTTTTAATAAATATAAACTCAGCCATAGGTGGCCAGTGGCTACCGGGGAGGACACATAGGACCCGACACTCAGCATCAGTCCTGACCGTGTTCTCCAATCTCGCCCTCCCGTCTGCCTCCGTCTGGCCCATCCAAGCTGCCAGCTCTCACCCCTGCCAACCTCCCTCCGGGCAGGCACCTCCTTCACCTTTGGCTCAGGTGCCCACAGGGATGGGCACCAGGTGTCAAGTTGAGTAGAGCATCTGATGCCATCTCAGTGTGGGCTTAGGTCAAAGTTTTCCCAAGAATACAGGACAAAGGAATTTCCTCCTGGCAGTCTGGGCTTTCTAACAAATTCCCCAAAAGCTATAGAAACAACTAAGACTAAAATGGGGACTGGGGGGTATCAGCCAGGACTCTTGATCACAGGGGACAGAAACAACTCAAACTGAAATGAGCCAAAAGAGAAACATATTTACTGCGGAAACTCAATGGTCCAGCCCTTGCTGGCCGCAGGGACACTGGATCCTGGGGAGAATGATAGCATCAGCAAGGGCTCTCCTGTCCTACAGGCCTGCTGCCTCCAGTATCAGGGCTCTATTCTTGGTCACACGTTTCTGGTGAGGTGGCAAAGATGCCCTAGTACTCCAGAGTCGCGTGCCAGCAGCCCAGCAAGGATGGTAGAAAGAACAGCCTCTTCCCCACTCTCCCAGCGAGAGTCCTGGGACTGACTCAGACCAGACCAGCTGGGCTGGAAGACCCTCCTCCTCCTGAGTCCCCCCCCCCCCTTTGACTGTTGTCATCCTCCTGACCACAGAGCATGCAAGGGGTGGGGTGGGGTGGCGCCACCCAAGGTGTTTCCATCCCAAAGCCTCTGCTGCAAACAGTTTACGTGTTGTTCTCAACACTTGGTTGGGAGAAAGACGTCAGACCCTACCAGCCCTCGGGAGGCCAGCATGTTTCAGAGCCAACTGGAGGCCCCTGGTAGATTCACAGTCAAAGACAAAAGGGAGAAGAGAGAGTGTTAACCTTCATCCGAGCCTCCCAAGGGTCAAGGTCTGTGCTCCAGGCTTCACTTACATCAGACCGATTTCATAGGTCAGAATGGTCACAGGTGAGCACTTCGTATGGTTCCCCTGATGTCATCTCCCTTACTTCTGTAAACCACTTCTGTCTCCTCTCATCTGGCAGGTATTTATTGAACTGCTACCAAGCGCCAGGCCTGACATTGTTTGGGAAAGTGATCTATTACTTACAGGGACGGAAGGCATTTTACCCAATCACCCGTTAGTCCTGTGTGTGTGTGTATGCGGGTGTTCCATTTTGTGGGCATGCCCTTAAGAGCTACACGGCACACATAGAGTCATCCCTCAGTATGCACGGGGACCACAATCTGCAGATGCTCTGGTCCCTTGTATAAAATGGTGCAGTATTTGCCTATAACCTATGTTTCCATACAGGCTACATGAGGGCGTGCCTACGCATCACTTCACTCCTGTGGATTCAGCATAGTGCTCGATGTGTGGAAAAGGCAAGCTTTGCTTTTTAGAGCTTTCTGAAATTTTTCCCCGCAAATATTTTGATCCACCGTTGGTTGAGTCCAGTGACACGAAATCCAGGTTCAGGAGGGCTAACTGTATTCACTGGTCCCCTTGTGTGTGCTTAGACAACTTGTAACTTTGCATCACAAAAACATCCAGTGATGTCAGAGGTGCCATGAATCATTGTGACAGCTCCATCCTGGTATCCAAGAGACCTGGGCTTGCTGCTCAGTCACTGGCCCCCCACTGTGAGAAGCAGTGG
This sequence comes from Macrotus californicus, assembly GCA_007922815.1. NCBI lineage: Eukaryota > Metazoa > Chordata > Mammalia > Chiroptera > Phyllostomidae > Macrotus > Macrotus californicus. The sequence continues at coordinate 26,791 of VMDR010010338.1, read as the reverse complement.
CTTTATCAGAGCCTCCATTAAAGGGACTAAATTACCTCTAGAAGGCCCCACATTGTGCCGCCGCTCATGACACAGTTAACCTCTGGTTAGTTTTCTGCTCCTTCGGTGTCCTGGGAACGGGTGGTGTTTACTCCGGTGGGGACAGTCTGTTATTAATGTGCCAGGGCATTTGCTATTCTGGGCCGAGGGTTTTAACAGAAATCAGCCGATGGGCCAGGGCCCCGCTGAAGTTGCAGAATATGAATGAGGTTCTTTCTTTACCCTCTCCTCCATCCTGATTTGCATGACTAAGCTTTCTGCTTTTGTTTTGTTGTGTTTTAAATGTGTTTGTTGATTATTGACCTGTCTCCTATGGAGAGACAAGTGATTTGCCTGCCCGGCCCTGGCCTAAATTTGGCAGAAGCGTAGGCTGTGTCTGCAGGAAACCCGAGCCAGCCGGCAACGCTTGTCGTGGCCAAAAGAATTCCAGGAGAATTTACACAGCTCGGGAACGTATGTGTAAAATTACTTTGGTCCCCAGCAGGTTCATTAAGAGGGATCTTGGCACAAGAGTGCGTATGGGTAAAGAGGAAAGAAAAGATCCTGTGTGTGTGTGTGTGTCTAGCTCAGTTTAACAAGAAAGCTCCAAAGTGTCTCTCACTGAGGCAGCAAGTTCCTGGGGGGAGGAGATGCTGGTTTTAAGAAATGTGGTTCTATTAGACCCAATGCCACCTTTTTAAAAACAAACATTTGCTAATGTCCACTTTCCTATCTTGAAATGATATTCATAGATAATATAACCTACCTTCCTATCTTTTAAAAATCAATTTGATGTGCTAACTATAATATAAAGAGAAATATAAGAAAAGTAACTTGTCTACGGCCAAACCACCCTGAATGCACCCAATCTCATCTGATCTCGGAAGCCAAGCACGGTCGGCCTGGTTAGTACTCGGTTGGGAGAAAAGTAACTCATGTGCAGGAATTTGCAATAAGACAATGCATATTTCAACATGCAAATGCCGGGGCAGTGTGACCCTGGAAGACAGGATTAACCTGTCCGTGCAGTCTTGTGTCAGGCGTGCCAGCATCTCAAATGCATGGGGCTCCCCGGTGCTGGTGATGTGATGGTTCAAAGCAGTGAGTCCCAGGCAAACCAGGACTCCTTGAGAGAAGAGCATCATGGGGAAAGGACCAGCAAGGAGAAAAGACTGGACAGGGAATCTAGGCCCAGTATGGTTAAGTGTACTGGAGATTGAGGGGAGGGGAACCCTATGAAGACCGGGTGCTCCAAGGGAGCAGAAGGAGTTCGCATGCACAGCCCACGGGACTAACGCATGAGTGATACACCACTATGAATTCAAATTTCACTGCTGGAGGTCTTTAAAAATAATTTTTAAAAATTATCATCCAGGAAATTTGATATACATTTTTCTATTGCACATTTCAATCAGTTTTAACACATAGAGATTCACGCAACTACTACCACAGTGAGGGTCCAGAGAGCGCCCTCATCCCCCAAGCTATACCTTTAACGAGCCCCTGGCAAGCATTGATCTGTTGTCCCTCACTATCATTTTGTCAATAGTGGGGTAACATTTGGGGGGACTGGCTCTGTCACCAGCACAATGCCTCTGACATGCATCCAAAGAGTGCCTCCCTTTTTATAGCTGCATAATATTCCACAGTGTGGTTTATTTGTCCACTCACCCATGGGAGGGCATTTGAGCTGTTCTAAGCTTTGGGATTTTTGTATCTTTGGGTTATTTTTGAGAATGTCACAGTGATTATACTCTGGATCTTGCAATGCCCTGCAGAAAAGTGCTTTAGATTAAAGCTCTGATCTGTTTTGAAAATGTCCTGCATGGATGAAGATCTCAGGATTTTAGGGATGGTACCTCCTTCCCACCCTCCCCCTGCTGGCAAGCCCCAGTCTGCGAGGACACTCGCTTCAATCAACAGAGAATGAACTACGTCCAAGCCCTCATTCCAGGCAATCATTTCTGCCCCTTCCTTTAAAAAGGATCAAGGCTAGTTAAAAATTAATACATTGGATATGTAAGGAATCTTAAAATAAGAACAAAGTGCAATGATTAAAGAAGGTTCCCTCCCATTCCAAGTAGCCCGACCAGCAGACCAGAAGACCTGGAAGGTAGGAAACCCTCCCTGTCTGTTGCCTGTTGCCCAGATGGAAGGAATCGAGTTTACAAAGAGACCCGCAGAATCTGACCACAAAGAGGCTGGTCTTTTCTCTTTAGGAGCTTATTCTGTCAAGCCCCGGTGGGTTTGGTTTTGTTTGAGGTTTAACAGGATTTTAGACTTGCGGGTGGTCTCTTTGGATTTTCTTCTTTTTCTTTGTGATTCTTAAAAGAAATAGCCATGCTGGAGAAGATTGGAATTACACAGGATGTAATTCCCTTTCTTGTGAATGTCAAGGTGTGTTGTCTCTGGGCGGGGTGGGGGGCGACTTCCCTTGAACCAGAGGGCAAAATGTGAGGTTTGCTTCAGTAAAGATGCAGACTTGGCTACATAGAAGTAGAATAAGTACAAGTGGGTGTTTGTCTGTCTGTCTGTCTCTCTGAACCAGAATGAAAGCTGCAGGAGGGCAAGGCTCTTGCTCCCCGTGGGTCCCCAGTACCTCCAATGATGCCGACACATATAGAAACTCGGGGGACATTGGTGAGGAAATGAGTAAAGGGGTTGAGTCACCTGCTCCCGGATCATGTGACCACACAGACATAGCCACAAATGTAATTGCCAGGTAGAAAAATGTCCGCATGCCACCTACACTCCTTTCCTGAAGCAATGTGGCAAGATGACAACTTTGGAAGCATGGTCCTAGCCCCAGATCCCTCCTACCACACACCTGGATGGACCTGCCCAATGCTAGCAAAGCCTTATTTCCTTCCACCTTAGACCTCTCCCCACACTCCCCCTGGCTGTTTCTGGGCGCAGGACCCTTCAATGCCTGAGGCTAGTCTATCGAGGGCGTGTCCAGCTCCAGGGCTCCTGCCCCTTGTGGCCTGTCCCTGCCTCCTGCTCCCTCAGTTCAAAGCGCTCATCTTGACAGCTGCCCTCTTAGCAGAGATGCTGACACAATTAGCATTCTGCATTCTACCTGGATTTGCCTAATTACACACATTTAGTGACCCCGCCCGTGCCGTAATTACTGACTGCACTGACATCCCAAACTCTTCAGCTGCGTACACACCTGCTGCTTCTCTCTCCTCCGCCTACTTCAGGGGGACTCTGAAGGTGGTGACTGCAGTCAGTCCGGGCTTTCCCAGACAGGACTGGCTACAAACGTGCAAAGGAATCAATGCCCCTTTAAGTAATTACTGCTGCCTCTGAAGTCAGGGAGGTTGGGTGGGGTGCACTTTGGTGTCACCACGTTCGGTTCTTGGGGTGGGGATGATGCCTGTCGTGTTTTCCACGCAAGCATCTGCTCCCAGCACACAAGTCCCTCATTGTCCCCTGCAGAGAGGGTGACATGTACTGGTCTGGTGAGTCAGACAGAATGAATGCCTTGGACAGGATCCCATGACAACTGAAACAGACGCAGGAGTTTGCGAATGGTGGTCCTGTTGGCTGTGGAAAAGGTGTGAAAATTCTCTGCAGTGGCTCGTTCATATTTTTTCCTACTGTGCTATGTCTGCATGTCTGTGTCCCTACAAATGTATATGTTGAAGCCCTAAGCCCCGGTGTGGCTATATTTGGAGGTGAGGCTTTAAGGAAATAATTGCGGTTGAATGAGGTCAGAGGGCAGGGCCCTGATCTGGAAGGATGGTGGCCTTATAAAAACCAACACTAGAGAATTCACTCTCTTTTTCTCTCCACACGCACGCACCGAGGAAAGGCCACGTGAGGACACAGAGAGAAGGTGGCCATCGGCAACGCCAGAGGAGAGTCCTCACCACACGCTAACCCTGCCGGCGCCTTGATCTTGCACTTCCAGGCTCCAGAACTAGGAGAACATAAATGTCTATTGTTTAAGCTACCTGATCCGATATTTGGTTCTGGCAGCCAAGCTAAGACAGTGACCTACAGTTAGAGACACATGTGTTATGGGACATGGTGGAAAGGCACATGGGTACTCTTGTGGGCGCGCGCACACACACACACACACACACACACACACTCAAGACTGCACAAAACCAAGGCAGCAGCCACTAGCCACGTGCAACTACTTACTGAGCATCTGACATGCAGCTGAGCTCAGGAGCTATGTAGGTATAAAATACACACCTGTGTATGAAGACTTAGTATGAAAAAATTATCATAAACTATGAATTGTCACATTGATTATATGTTAAAATAATATTTTAGATATGTTGACGTCAATAAAATCCATTAAAAATTAATTTCACCTATTTCTTTTTACTTTTAAAGTGAATGTGGCATCTAGAAAATTCAAAACCACGCGTGTGGTTTATCTTGTCTTTTCACTGAATGGCGATCTGACAGATGAAAATAGACTCAGACGACACATCAGTCCAAGGAAATACACAGCCTCCATCTGGATCCAAATTAAAGAAATAATAACAGTAACTAAATAAAAAAGAGAGCTGGGAAAATTTGAAAACTGACTGGACATTTGACAATGTTCAAGGAACTGTTGCTAGAATTCTTAGGTGTGAGGAAAGTAGGACAATCATGCCACAAAAGAGTCCTACTCTTTTAGAAATACATAGGACCACGATGGTATGTTACTTAGGGTTTTCTTACAAAGACCTGAATGGGAGGAAAACGCCAAGAGGAAAGGTTGCAGATGAAACCACATGGAAATTTATTACATCATTCTCTTTCCTTTCACGATTGCTTCAAAATTTCCAAAATATGAAATAAAGTTGTTAAAAGGCTGACAACAGGCACTCCACAAAAACCGTAAACAACACCCAAGCAAACCCCACGCAGACGCCGTAGGTGCTCAGCGTGGGGAGAGCAGTTAGTTACAGGCATGGACTCCAGAGCGGGGCTGCCTGGGTTCAGACCCGGACCTCTCCCCTCACTGGTAAGCTGTGTCACCTTGGACAAGCTACGTACCCTCTCTGTCCTTCAGTGCCCTCCTTTGTGAATGGGGGTAATAATAGTTTCGACATGGCAGGGGTATGCGTTTCCACCAGCTGCTGTCACGGACCACCACAAACTTTCACATTGGTAACAACGCACATTTGTTACCTGACAGTTCTGGAGGTCAGAAGTCAAACTTAGTCCACAATCCTGAGCTCCTTCTAGAGGCTCTTAGGGAAAATGTTTCCTTACCTTTCTGCACTTTCTAGAGGCGGGCTAGCTCCTCCCAGATTTTCAAAGCCGGCGACGTAGAATCTTGTCTTTTCTCTGGCCTCCTACTTTCTTCTTGTAAGAACCCTCCTGATTACATTGGGCCCACCTGGATGACCCAGAATACTCTCCCATCTCACGGTCCTTAACTTAGTCACCTGTGCAAAGTTACTTTCACACTCACAGGTTCTGGGGATTAGAATGTGGCCATCTTTAGGGGGATATTATTCAGCAACCACAAATAACATTGTTAATTCAGATTACATGTGTTGAGCACTTACAAGTGTTGGCACGTAGTCAATCACTAGTTAAGTATTAACTATTAATGTTATGATTATCATTACATGGTATTTATATATCAATTGTTAACACATTGAACCCATCAGAAAATAAATGTATAGCCAGCTATGGTTTGTAACTGGAGGAGTCTAAGTGGCACCTTCCTTAGAAGAAAGCTGGTGCCCCTCCCTTGTCCCCATTTAATTTCATCTCTTCCTCTTTCTTGCTGCCTGGGCAGTGGGTGCAATGGCTGGAGCTGGAGCTACCATTTTGGGCCATGAGGCCACTCATGACAGAGGAAGAAAAATGAAGAAATATGGCTCGTTGAAAGCTTTTTTTAAAGAGTGTTTTTCCAGGTTTATTAAGTTAACATGTAACATTGTATTGGTTTAAGGTATACAACATAATGGTTTGATGGATATGTACATATTGCAAAATAATCGCCACAGTAAGTTTAGTTAATGTCCATTACCACACATAGCTACAGGTTTTTTAATTTTTATTGAATGTCTTGGGGTGACATAGGTTAATAAAATTACATAGGTGTCAAGTGCACAATTCTGTAGCACATCATCTGTATATTGTATTGTGGGATCACCACCCAGAGTCAAGTCTCCTTCTGCCAGCATTTATTCCTTGAGAGCCTAATAGAGCACAGCCCCCATGCGCACGCAGCCTTGGCCTTCTTACCTTCATGAAACAAAAATAAATGTATACAGCGGTGGGCAAAAGTAGGTTGACAGTTGTGAGTACACAACGCACAGAGTCAATAAAGTCACCGGGATCATCACAGCCTGCATGCTCTCTTTCATACGAACAACTGCGCACCAACTTTGGCCCGCCGCTGTGCTGTGCTTACGCTTCTGTTAGCTGGGGCCTGGGCCACTCACAGCCGAATGTAAGCCGACCGCTACTTTAACTTTAATGTTTCGTAAGTTGGGAGAGATGTCAAGTATGTGGGACTGATGTCATCATCCCAGTTTGTTCCTACTGGGGTTTTCTGTGTTTCGTCCTTCTTTTTTTTCATCTTTTTAAATGTCATCATCCTTGATGTGGCAAAAACCACACGAAAAGAAGATTGCACTCGGGCTATAAAGCCGTGTGGAAGGAAACGGACAGGTCCCGGTGGAAAGTTCCTGCCAGGGCTGGCTCTGCAGTGTGAAGCCCAGGGAGCCGGGTGCTGCCCCACCGCCATGCCAGCCCAGATGCCAGGCGGGTGGAGGGAAGTGGGGCAGAGGCTGAGAACCCAGACAGAAGCACAGTGCTCCCTCCTCAATAGTACTGAGCCCCTGTGGACACAGAGAAAGAGCAAGATGAATCTTGAGAACACAACCTTGATTCTTTTTCTGGTCCATGGATGTCCATGACTAGTTTGGGTGGTTTTTATTCCTTTGAGGAGCTCTGTGCTGGAGTTGGGAGGACCCGTTGAACACTGTGTTAAAATCATCGGGAGTTTTTAGCCAACTCAGCCCAGCACTCCCATCCAATGAGCTTCGACATTCGAGACACCTGGGTGACCGTGCAGGGGTGAGTATTGCTGGCAGCCGCCCGGCACCCCCACCTCTGTCCTCATTACCAAGCAGTCCTAGGCTTGTTCAGGAATATTCTGCTCCCCTCTGCGTCCTGTGGGCCTCCAGGAGGCTGCCCCCACGCCAGCCACAGAGCTGCTCCAAGAGTAATCCCATCTTCCTTGCCTGGGATTGGGTCAAGTATGGACATGTGGACATGGGTCAAGCGTGGGCAGGGGGAGTCTGAGCAATGCCCCCGCCCCTCTTCTGGGAGAGAGCCCAGCAGCAGTCCTGTTTCTCCTGCTGCACAGGAGCAAAGAGGTCAGACAGCACCCAGAGGTGAAGCCTCGACTGTGGCGAGCAGAGCAGAGGAGGAACGAACCTGGGTCCTTGAGGATGTCCTCAGGTTGCCCGAACAAGCACCCCTGCAGCCCGCCTTGCCTCTACCCTGCCAGGTAGAGAAGCCAACACATGGCGTTATCATTTAGCCTTTATGACATTTGGGCCAGCTGTTCCTCCTCATATTGAGTTGACGTTGGGCAGTGGAGGGCTGTGAGCTGGGGTGGTTGTCGTTGTCATGGTGATGGTCCTCACCTGCTTGTTTTGTCTTCTTGTAGCAAAAAAATACCCTGAAATCGATCACCATGGATGTCCTAAAGGGCCAGCACCAAACAAAGGTGATTCTTTCCTGATCAAGAATGAGTTGGATTTTTTAAATATAATGCTGCTAAAAAATAATGAATAGAAATCATCACAGGTGCCTCTTCAGATGATAAACCAAATGAGATGATTTTCCTCTAAGACCAGAGCTTTCTCTGACTCCACGGCAGCTACTTACTTAAAATTATCTTTTTTGGGGGGCCTTTTCAAGTCGGCCAAGCTGACCAGGATCGGTGGTAATAAAAGCAAAAGCTGTAATCACACTTCCAACTTGTTGTCTGTGTGTGTGCAGCACAGGTGTGCAAGGGGTTCACGGAGTGAGAACACGACCGTTCACTTTCCCAAATTCATTATCTCCCAATTCGTGTCTCTGTTAAACTTCCCATTAAACGCCACGGCCCAGGTGTGGTCACGTCATGGTGATGGGGACAAAAGAATGCCATCATTTGTTTCAGTCCTGAGACCCAGGCCAAGGGAACCCCTCGGGAAAATCCGAATGTTTGACATTTTAACTATATTCCTATTTCCTATAGAGTTCCCAATATAATTCCCAATGTAATGTATATGGATGGAAGTTTATTTTTCTCTTAATTTTTTTAAGTATATTTTATTGATTACGCCTGGATGGAGGTTTTTTTCTTAAAAAGAGAGACCCAACTTTGGTGAGACCATTGGTCTGTGCGGTTCGTACCCCGCCCCCCATGCACTCCGCCTGCCCTGGACACAAGACTCACTTGGAGGGAAGCAGAGAGGCTGCGTCCAATATAAATGCAAACGCTCCAGACACTCAGGACTATCTGTGCTTTGCATGGATAACGGCAGCAGCCTGCAAGGGGGCGGGACTTGGCAGAGAGGCCCCTTCGCCAATCCGCTGCGACGCCAACGCGCTTCCCGAAGCGCCTGTGAAATCCGCCTTCAGTCGCTAATTTCACACTCCAGGGACAGAGCTGTGAACAGCTCAGAGCGCGTAATTTTCATTTTCCTAACAGTTTCCTTAACCTTCAGACACCCTCTTATGGCATTTATTTGCCACCTTTTAAAAATCAAAATGCTCAGTCCCATTAAGGTTAAGTATCAGGTTTGGTTTGGGTTAAGCATCGTTTGAATTTCGTGACTCTGCAAATAGCACAAATTTTATTTTGTCTTTTAATTAGATATTTTGCAAAGCTTTCTTCAACTGGACTGGATTGCATTTTTTAAAATCAAAATGAAAGGTTCACATATTCTGCATTCATTATTCCCTCTCCTGCCGTTTTCTAAATAATGTAGGTACTTTGGATGCCTCTGTGATGAGCACAGAATGCTTTGCAAATGTGCTGTTAAAATATGCTTTTCATCTCTCTTCAGATCATAAAGCGAGTTTTCCTCTCTGGGTTTTGCAGATCTGAGACATGCTCTTCCCTTCTAGAATGAGTCATGAAACCCAGGGGAGGGTCCTTGGGGGCGGATCGGGGAGTGGCTTTGAGTTGACTGAACCCATGAAGCTGATGCGTGGGCTGGCCTCCCTCCAAAGAGGGGACTTTGGACGAATTCCAGTGATCGGATTTATAAACCCCAGACAGGTTCATATTTGGGACTAGGGTACGATTGTTCCCGTGGTTGGCTGACTCGGTTGTGCTTTTTATCAGTGACTCAGTCCAGATGGGCCAGCTATTCAGGTCAGAGAATATTATGATAGTGTGTTCGGTAATAGATCAAGAAAAATCCACCAGTTGGTTTCTGATTGAAATCAGCTGGTTAGAACGCTCTCATAAGCCACAGTTCACGTTGCTGCACATTGAGAGGTAAGATGGGTTTGCTATCAGGAAATGCCATTCATCCTAAATCTTCATGCCTGAGGCTCCCTGGGTAAAGATGGGCACTTTGAGTCCTGGACAAGGTTCCTGTGCCTGTTCTTACAAATTAGCACAAACACGGTGGCTTAAAACATTAGAAATGTATGCCCTCACAGTTCTGAGGCCCGAAGTCCAGAATCAGCACGACAGCGGGGCTGTGCTCCCTCCAGAGGCTCCAGGGAAAAGCCATTCTTCGCTTCTCCCAGCTTCTGGTAGCTGTTGGCATTCCTTGGCTTGTGGTCTCCTCACTGTAGTCTTCACATGGCCTCTCCCTCTTCTGTGCATGTGTCTGGTCTCCCCCTGCCTCTCACTCGCAAGGACATTGGTGACAGCATGTAGGGCCCACTCAGGTAATCCAGGAGAAGCTCCTCTTCTCAATTTCCCTAACTTAATCACACCTATCACCCACAGGAGGTCATACTTACCAGCTCTGGAGATGAGGATGTGGACATACCTTTCGGTGGGGCATCATGCAGCCCACCCTAAGGCCCTCATCTTTCCCTCATTTAAGATGGTGAAAATGGGGCCGCCATGTCAGAGGGAAGGTCCAGGAGTTCGTATTCATTTTCTACTGATGGTCATCACAAATTACCACCCCCCAACAGCCCCATGTTTCTTGGCACATTTCTCTCATCTCGTGTTGGCTCTTTTGCCTCTTGTACCATCAGCAATGACCCTGATAATCCTTCCTTTCTATCCAGTTGGATTCTTCACTTATTTTTCATTTCCTGCCTCCACTGACTATATTCCTATTCAGTCCTTGCAGACGACCGCAAACCCCACCCCGCCCCACCCTGACTGTCTTCACGGCCAAGCCCCAAGTCTGTACACTGTTTTGCCATGGAGTTTATGAAAACAATAGTGTTTTCCAGCATATTCCTTCTCTGGATCCAAAACCTTCTGTGATTCTCGTTACTCTGTAGTACGTCCCCAGCCAGGTATCTGAGGACCTACAAGATGATTTCCAGCATAACCCAGACGGATATTTTTTTAAAGGCTGATATTTATTTTAATGAGCTCTAGGGAGGAAATAAAACTCATGTTCTCACAAATATTAATGTTCAGGATGCAGTTGTAGGCTAAATAAAGAAAACAGAGTCTGGTCAACAAAATGTAAGTAAATTAGTGTACAAATGGGAAGCAGGTATGGAAAAATACTGGTGATAGTAAACAGATTCCCCAAGTTCAGAGAACCCTGACCCACAAGATATAGTCCAAGTTAGTTTGGCACAAAGATGTCAACCCTCTGAGCCAATCCCCCTCCCAGCACTATCGGCTGCTGAAAACATACATCTCTTTGGCCAAATGCCCCTTCATCCTTCTCCCAAACTAACTCCTTCATGGACACAGGTTTCTCTGGTTGTCACACCTCCCGCTCCCAGCTGCCCCTATGAATCCTTCAAGGCCAGCTCACACCTCTTCTCCTCCAGGAAGCCTTCCCTAGGCATCATAGCCCCTCTGGATCTTCTCCTCTCCTGACTGTCTATAGTGACTGTTACTTGAAAGTCTCATTTGTCCTTTATCCACAATCCATCTGGTGCCTTTCTGCTGACTGATGTCTCTAAAATACAGGCATTGCCTCCCACTTAGATGGTTCAAAGATAGTTTTGACACCCCCTACGCATCCCAAAGGTGTGGTTCTCCTTTGGGCAGAAAACCAGAGGCAAAGTAGCTTCAGGCAAGGCTGGATCCAGGAACTTAATCACATCTTTATGGCCCCATTTCTCAGCTCCGTCAACCTCTGTGTTGGGCAAATGCCTCCCAGTTTAGGGGCTCAGTTTAACATTCTGACAGCAACAGCTCCTGGGATTCTCTTTCCCAGTAGCTCTCATTGGCCTGGTTTGGGTCATGTGACCATCAGTGAATAACTTTGGCCAAGGAGAAAGGAGGGTCAAATCTAATATATTGATTGGCCAGGCCGGGATCATGATGAGCCTGTGTCTAGAACTGAAAGCTAGCAGAATCCATTTTTCCATGCAGAGTGAAGAGGAGATAGGGGAGAGAGGTCACCAAAAGAGAAAATCAGGCTGGATGTCCAGGAGAAGAAGAAACAGATGCCAGGCGGCAGAAGCAACAGCTGGCCCGCACATGTGTGAGGACCTGAGGCAGGACAGAACCTCATGCGCATGTGGCCCACACTGGAAAACAGAGGGTACAACTGGACACGAGCAGGAGAATGCCCTGCTGGGGAAGCCGACAGCGCCAGGGCCTTGTGGGTATTTTGTTACTATTCTTTGGCCGAGAAAAGAATGATAATGATGTGTAACATGTAAATACTTAGAAATGAAGGAAAACGCGCAAAGAGATGTGCGTCGAGTGTGACATATTTTGCAAACAAAAGGCGGTCTGGAAATTACCGCCAGAGACAGAAGCCCGTAAATCCTTCTTCCCCTCAGAAGCCCTGGTTTCTATAGAGAGATTAAGTTGTATTTACCTGTTTTTTTTTTTTTAAATATTAAACTCGCAGTTGGAGGCCTCAATGCCTTAGTCAGGAGAAAGAATGTCTATTTTTGTACAATGAGGATCATTGGCTCCATTGGATCTGATGCTGTAACTCTTCAGTTTGCTTTGGGGCTGAGCTGATAAATGTGGATGTGTCTGCTCTTCACTTCTGTTAAGCAAAGAATCACGTCCCAGGCAGTAACTGGGTAGAGAAGATGGGCTTTGTTAATGGTGCAAAGCTAGGAGGGAAAGTTGGGGTGATTGTGGAAAGATTCTTCTACCCCCTGATAATGAGAGGGGACCAAAAGGGAGAGGAAGGACTGAGAACTCAGAAACTCCGCCTCGGCTGCCAGAATTAAACATCACTATTCCCTCCTCTTTCAGCCCCGCTCCACGGTTTGTAAAGTATTTCCATGTCCCCGTGTCCCCCACTCTCCCTGCTCCCCTAGGCTTCACACACACTGGCCTCATTTCTGGTCCTTCAACTTCCTGGGCTTGTTTCTTCCTCCAGGCCTTTGAGTTGGCTGTTCCCTCTGCCTGACACACTGTTCCCTCAGATATTCCCATGGCAATCCATTCCCAGTCTTTGGAACTCAGCCTATATGCCACCTCTTCGGAGAGGCCCTCCCAGACCACCCAGACAGTGGCTTCACCCCAAGTCATCCTTTATCCCATCACCCAATCTGTTTCCTTGACTGCATATTTACAAACTGAACTTATGTTTGTTTGTGAATGCCTGTCACCCCCCAGGAGCCTGACATTCTGGGAAACCATGAGCCGTGTCTATCTTGTTCACTGATGATGTGAAGTGGTCACTCAGTAAGTACTTGAGGGATGAATGAATGTAGGACTCACTAGTGGAACGTGGGGTCCTCCATTTTCCTTCGGAGACATGTTGCTTTGTATTTGGAATATGCCAGCACATTCAGCGTCTGTGGCTCACGCCCAATACAGGCCGGGAGACCTACCCCTAAACACCTCGCTCATTTCCACTCACTCGCATTAGCATGCAAATGTGACACTCCGAACACCTTTAAAACTCAGTGTGGGGGTGGAGGCGAGAGGGTGGACGGGGGACAAGACATAGTCCCAGGACGTGACTGCCCTGGGGCGGCTCTTTCCCCAAAGCCACCCCATGTGGTTCTGAGCTCAGATGCCTGTTAGAAACCCCAGTAAACCCTCACCATTTCTGCAAAGAGAAACGGGTGCTATTTGCCGAGCATTCAGCGTCCCCAAATTAGACAGTCACAACAAACTGGGAGGGGAGGACAGACCGGGTCATGGTGTCCACCAGCAGGCACTGCTGGAGCACGGACCCTGCACCGGGCTCAGTGCCCCGTGTGAGCGACGCAGCTGGACTCAGAGAGCTGACAGTCTAGGCCACAGAGGAAAATCACCCCCAGCAGCAGCAGCCACGGGAGAGAGCCCCGTGACAGGTGGGGTCCGACATGGGCGGGTGGGGGCTGCTCCGGGTCTTCACATCTGGTGCGTCTTGGGCAGTAAGTTGAAGGTGGGTCAGGGGGCAAATGGGATAATATCACCTCATAGTAAGAGTAGTGTTCCCCTTTTCGTCTCATGAGAGTCTGTATTGGCTTGTGATACAAAATGTCTTCCTTACTGTGGTCCATCGAAAGACAGCTTGGAAATACAGGTAAAGACTTGCAGTGCAAGGGGCTACGTTTGCAATTATTGGTCTTAACACAGGCATAAAAACACGGCACGAATTGGACACGCGGCGTCAGATTTTGGAATAATTTGCGGGCGTGCAGCGGCTCTGTGCCCTATTCAGCTTGTGGTTCCCCAGCAACCCCGGGAGGAGCAGGGAAGACGGTGGGAAATGGAGACTCGGCAAGACTCTCCAAAGTCACCCAGCTGAGAGGCCCAAGCACCAGGTCCCACAGCCTCAGACTCTGACCAGGAGGGCCCTGCCGCACAAGCTGCCACCAGAGACAGAGCATCACCCATGTCACCCAGAGTCTTCACTGCCTATGACATGCATTTGTCACGCCACACAGTCTCCAGCCACCTCTGCAACATCAGCAAGGCTGAGAGACTCACTGAGGTTTCAGAAAAGAGTTCCCCCAACCATGATTTTGTGGGTACAGACTCCGCACGTTCCTCTCCTGAGAGCAAACGTCCCTGTAGTGACAGCGACACCAATGCTGTTGGTTGTCAACTCCTAAGGAAGCCACCTGGTTTGGGCTAGGATGTGACGAGGGAAGCAAGTCTCCCAGGCACTTACCCCACCGCAGCCTGTGCCCATCCCTGCTCAGACTAACAGAGCCAGAGAGGAAAGGACAGGAACACAGAGAGTCCAGGGTCTCTCCCAGGAGAGAGAAGCCAGCAAACTGGGTGGACTGGAGCCCCGTCCTGGCTAGGATGGGTGAGCCATCACCGCCCCCAATTTACATTCAGTTTCCCACATGCAGGGATGTGGGGGTTCCTCCCGCACTGACCCCTCCCCCTCAGTGCACATCAGAGGGCACAGGGCCGTGGTTTGTTGACAGGGGTGTCCACATGGAGCAGGTTCTGGAAACTGAGGTCTGTCTTGGACACAGACAGCTTCACTCCTGCTGGAAGGTCATCAGGCTCCATGGTGACCCATGTCATGTGTGTCTAAGACGTGTCCCCAGGTGGCAGTGTATTTGGGTGGTCAGGGTCACAGCTTCTGGAGCCCCCCAGCCACCCCCATTTCCTCTGTCAAGTCAGCAGTTGGTTGGGGTGACCTTGGCGATTTCTTCCAGCATCCTCCAGCGGCCGGCGTGGGATTCACCCAGCAGGCCTTGCTGCACACATGCTCTCAGCCAGGCTCAGCTCCCGGCTCTGGGGGTGCGGCCGTGACCGTGATCCCAGTCCTGCCCCCACAGACCTTGCACTTGTGGCAGGAGACAGGCAATGAGCAAGAAATCAAAGCAACCCTGGGGACAACTTCAGAGAATGAAACGTGCAGGGGAGAAATTGAACCAGGCTGACGCGGTGGAGTGATGGACCGGGCGGGGGGTGGGGGGCACTCAGGAAACTCAGAGGGGACATTAGACCTGGGTCCTGAAGAAGGAGAAGGAACAGATGATGGGAGGGGCCGGGGAGAGGACTCTCGGCAGAGAGAGCAGAAGAGCAAAACTTGTGTCACAGGCAACCCCGCCCATCCCACTGGGGGACCCACAGAGAAGTGACATTGTACCTGCCTCAGAAAAAAGTCCCTGCACTTCAGCTCAGACTCACTTTGGGGGCTACACAGAAGAGTGGTTAAAAGTGTGGACGCAGCACCAGGCTGTCTGGGTTTAAATCTCAGCCCTATCACTTACTAATTAACTTAATTACTGCTCTGTGCCTGTTTCCCTGCTTGGAAACGAGGGTGGCAACAACAGAACTGTGGGGAAGATAAACGCATCAGTCCTCACGGGGCCTGAGGGGCTGGACACCAAATCATCAGATGTCCTCGGAGGTCAGAGTGGGCACTTTTAAACCAACCCACATTCAAACTGGTCCTCTGGGGCATCTTTAATGATAAAATTACTCCTTTCCAGACTGAGTGGGGAAATTCATGCTCAGACTCGCAATCACCCATCTTCTGTCTTGACATCAAATGGTCTTCCAGAAAACCAGGGCTTGCCCTCAGACCGGGAGAGAAAAGACCAGGCTTGTCTTCACTGGGGCTTGTGGAAGGGGCCAATGAGCCAGAGATCCTCAGAGCAGGAAGGAGCTTTGGGACTATGCAGTGGTTACAAGGCGGGGCTCTGAGGACCCTGGTTCAAATCCCATCCCCACCAGTTACCAGTTGAACAAGTTTCTTAACCTTTTAAGCCTTAGTTTTCTCATCTGTAGAACAGTGATAATGATTTAAGTAGTTATAGAAAATAAATTTCCTCTATCCATCCATCTATCCATATCTTCATGTAGCACATCATTGCTTAAATGTAAGTTGTCATTGTTCATCTTATTGTCATCACCCAGGATGAGGGGACAGCCTGAAATTCTCAACGCCGGTGAGGTTTGCAGACAGAACCTCAGACGTGGTGGAGAGGGACCCACGCTAATCACACTCATCAAAGGGGCCCGCAAGAAGCCACGGAGCCACCACAGCCGATCCAATGCCCGCACCGAGGAGGCATGATTCCATGTTCCGGTTACACAGCACTTTTCTCGTCCCGGGTCTTTCCACCTCAGAGACCTCAGGCACTGCCACCAAGCAGGCTTCTCGCCTCATCCACCTTTTCCTTCAGGTGCACTCCTGTCCCGCCAGGTGCCTCCTTCCAAGCTTCCCCAGCAAGGTCTTCTGCAAACCTCCGAAGCTGTTCTTGCCCTGTGTCCCTTAGGAGGTAGCCACTGTCACAGGAACAAGACACCCAGCAGTGGCAGGAGGACACAGACAGCCCCGTCCAGGGCACAAGGGTTCCACAACAGCAATGACATAGCCTGTGATTGAACCGAGATGTTGGAATCAACAGGCAAAGGGTATGATTGAAAGGCAAGCGTGCTTGGCACCACAACACTCCTAATTGAGCCTGTTCCTGCCTTTTTACATGTGACAAGGAAATAAATGACAGCATGATAGAACTTCACAAAAATTAATTACCCCTGCTGCTCGCCCCTCCCTGAGCTCTCTGTTTCACCTGCACTCTCCCTTCCCCCACCCACCCCTAGAGGGGTCCCTGCGGTGGCCATTGCCCATGGGGGGCTGCAGGGTTCACAGGGCCCCTCAGCCCAGCCCCTCCCCGGCTCTGAGTGAGCTGTTTCCTGGCCCATCTGCACAGATCAGCCCCAGGAACGGAACTAACATGTCACCCAAAGAACTGGAGCAGGGGTGTTTTCTGTAGTCGGGACAGAAGCAGGAAATAGGCAGGTGGGCTCTGCAGAGTTGGGGCGGGTGAGGGGGGCTGGTGCATTGTGTGGTTGGACCGCTGGCTTCCCCTGGGACAAGCCCCGCATTCCCACAGGTCACGGGGAGGGAGGGAGCAGGCTGGACATGGGGGTTCAGCAGAGGCAGCAGAGCTGAGTGAGGGGCCCTGGCCTTGGTGGCTGGGCTGAAGTGACACATGTGCAGGGGTGAGTCACCAGGATTCGGGGCAGAGGCTCCGGAGGAGGAGCCGATGGGAATACGGGGAAGGAACAGAGATGACAAGCCATCGGCCCCTCCCCCATCACCCCCACTCTGCCCAGCCCCCATGGTGCTCTCTGCAGGAGGTGGGCATCAGTCCTGGGCTGGCATTTCTGCCCAGGCTCCAAGAACCAGGGGCAGAGGGGACAAGCAGGGGAGAGGCATGGGGAGAGGGCAGTGAGCAGGAAACACCAGCAGGACACCGGTGGGGCTGGGAGCATCTGTCTTTGCAGTGACCAAAGGGCGAGAAAGTGAGAGACCAGCAGGTCCACAGGCTGCAGGCCCCCTCCAGGAGGTCTCCATGGACAGCGGATCTAGGGCAGCAGAATCCTTCAGGGATGGCTCCATACAGCCACTTCACGGCTGCCCTGGGACCCCACAGCCTGGCCCCAAAGGCCCTGAAGCCCCACGTCTCAGGCCCAGGCACAGGGGCTCCCAGCCTCTCCTTCTCTCCAGTTTTTGTGACTTGGATGAGCATCGAGGTCTTCAGCCGCGCTCCCAGCCCCTGGCACTCACAACCTGTGCCTCAGCTGTGTTCCCCACACCTGGCCCTGCATCATGTCCCTACACCTGGCCCAGCCTTGTGTGCCCACACCTAGCCCTGCCTCATGTTTCCACACCCGGCCCAGCCTCCTGCCTGTGCATGGCCTCAGAAGATGCTCCCTTAGGACTGGGGCAGCCCAGGACACTGTTGGTGGCCCCTCCAGATGGCACAGAGGAAATGGCACTTGAATCGCTCCTGTCACCCCTGACACCCATGGATCTTGGCAACGCAGGAGAGGGGATTCGGTACCCTGTCTCCTGGTCACAACCACTTTTCACAAGAGCTGAGAAACAGAGGGAAAGTCACTGGCCAATTAGGGCGGCCACTGTTCCAAAACTCCCACATGCAGGTGAGCACCCTGCCCGCAGATGCACCCAGGCGGCGGAAAACCAGCAGATAATAGACGCCGTGAACTTGCGGAGTCCTGCCCGGATTTCAGTTTTAAGAAGCAATTTGCAAGAAATAATTTGCTGGATTGAGTGGCTGCCAGGAGTCCCAGCTGACTGGCGTTTTCTCTTGTTAACTGTTCTCAGGCTCAGGAGCCAGATTGGGGCTGGGGGCTGTGCCTTGGCCTCAGGGGACCCTCGAGGTCTGCAGGGAGCTGCAGAGTGCACAGGCCGATTTATGGACGTTTATGGAGCCGGCAGGTGGCCATAGCTTAGCATGTGCCTGCTAATTAAGGGCTGCGGCCAGTTGTTGCCCATCAGAGCTTACAAAAGATGATTGCTCTGGTCCCAGGAGCACATGGGAGCAGGCCAGATGCCAAAATCTGGCGCCTGCCACCTGGCATTCTTGGGAAGTGACCCTTTACAGAGAGATGGCCGAAGTGAGGGAGATGGTTATTGTGGGACCTCTATCCTGGCCTCTGCAGGGGTCAGCTCTGCCCACATGGGGGCAGGGGGCGGTACAGGGATAGGACAGGGTCCTGAACCTGCCCCTGCCCTGGCCGATGGGGCCTGGGGGCTTTGCATGTGGGGAGGGGGGACAACAGATGCAAAGCCTACAGGCCTGGGGACAGGCGGCTGACAGAGGGGCAGAGGCCAGGCAGGGGAGGGGTCTGGGCCCCCAGGATGAGCCCTGTCTCCAGCCCATGGGTACCACAGCAACCCTGGGAAGAGGGATGTCGCTCTCCACTCCAGGGCAGTGAGGTCCATCAGGACAGTGCCTTGTCCTGTCACATCCCTGGAACCCTGAGTCCTCTTGTCTGTGGCTGTCACCCACACACCACCCAGCCAGCGCCGTATACACCCCTGACACCCATGACATTCTGGAACAATCATTTCTCTCCACGGGTCAGAGGTCACACTGTGGACTCGTGGTCCGACACCAGTCGGCAGACAGGTCTTGGTTCGGTGTTTTTGAAAAATACAAATCCAACATCAATGCCCAGAAAACCTGAGGTTTCCCTTGAGAACCTGTTGCCTTGAGTCTCTTAAGGTCTCAGGAGATGGGGCCACGCTGGGCCACATCCCCTCAGAGCAGCAGCTGGTGGCACACAATCTGCCCTCCGCCCTGTCTCCCAGCACGGGGCCCAGGACCCGTCACCCACACACCTGCGCCGTGTTGTCCAAGTGCCACTTGCAGGCTGAGATGGCTCCTCCCCTCCCTGCTCAGGCCCCTCCCACAAAGGAAACTCTGATGAGCCCTCCCCTAGGGCTGGGGGGCTGGCTGAGTCAGTACCCAGAACCTCCAGGAGCCTGCCTGGCAGGCGTGGTCCCTCAGGAAGTGCAGGCTGTTGGCCATGGGGTCTGGCCCCTCCCCCCTGTTGTCACTCGCACTGGGGTTTGAGGCCCTGCTGCAGACGGAGGGACAAAATGCAGCCACTTCTCCCCAGCCCCTCCACCCCGCATGTTGCACACCCAGAGAGTGAGGACAGCAGAGCTGGGACCCCGGCCACCAGCAGTCCACGTGTCCAGAGGTCTGGTCACCGCCAGTCACTGCAGGCCCTTCGGGAGACACATTCAGACTCTCTCGCTCGCTCAGCTTGCCCCTGGGTGGTAAGCCCTCGTCCCCCAGGGAGTTCAGGGCTGCGCGGACATGTCATCAAATTCACCAGAGAGTTCTTTCTCTTCCACCTGTGAGCTGTGAGACACCTCAGAACTCACCAGATGTCACCTAACGTCGGGCCAAACGTGCCATGTACAGTCCTTGGGAAGCAACAACAACTGGAATCCATTTACTCTTGGCTGTATTTTTCACCCTATCCCAGCCCCAACCTCCTCCTGACTGTGCACCAAGCTCACCACACACACACACACACATGCACACACAGAGCAGATGCCCATTTTGTGCCCCCCCACCTCACAGCACAGGGGGAGTGTGCAAGGGTGAACCGCCGGTCAGTGTGAATTCACGTGAGAGATGGTGGAAGCCTGAAGCTTTGCCACTTACAAACAGGGAGTGGGCTGGGTTGCCATAAAGAGCAGGTGGCCCAGCACCAGAGCCCACCCTCAGGACCTGATTAGCAGGGTCACACGGGGCTCTGCGCGGAGGCGGGGCACAGCCTGGCATTTAATGGCGCCTGACTTGCTGTGTGAGTGTGCCAGTGTGTGTAGGGTGAGAGAGCGTACGTGTGTGTGTGTCAGTTTGCACACATATTTCCAGACCCCACATGTACAGGACGAAAACTGAATGTCCCCAAAGGTCTGTTGGACACACATCCTGTTCTAACTGAAGCCTGAGGCTCCGAGGTGTCACTGAGGGGACAATTCCTGCTTCTGTCCAGCAGCTGCTGACTCAGTGCCGAGGCAACAGGTGCCTCCGGGCTCCACAGGTGCCCACCTCGCTCCCCCACCTCCCTCCCTCAGGTATCAGCACCCCCGCCCCCCCTTTCCCCTCCATGTGCCTTCCTGGCCTCCCCCTTCCCTCTCTCACGATCTCTGGCCACATCTGTCTTTGCCCTGCAGTGCCTCTCCCCCCCACTGTGGGTCATGGGAGGCGAGGGTCACATCCCACTGCTTGTCATGTAGGAACCACCGTGACACAGGCCTGTGCCCACGTTTGTCTTACAAATTCACCCCAACTCAGGAAAAATACATGCATGTACACACACATGTATGATCCCATGTGTACATGTTGCATGCCTGTGCATGCATATGTACACCTGTATGTGTGTGCATACATGTGTGTGTGTGTGTGTGTGTGTGTCATATACCCAGAATGTAAACAGACCAGAAGCAAGCCCTTGACCCTATGCCTCAGTTTTGGTTTCCCCAGAAGCACACCCTCAAGTGAGGTTCAAGTTCAAGTTCTTTATTTGAGAGATGACCCCACACAATACCAGTCAGGAGAAGCAGGGAGGCAGGCAGGGATGCAGCCAATAAGCATCCTGCCTGCTTCTCTGGGAAACAGCCAAGGGCTGTCTATAGGCCCATGAGCTGGGCCAGGGACCGTGGTTAGAAGATGGGCCTAAGTGTCTGGAAAAGGTGGCTGTGCCACCCCCAGCAAGTTCCCAGTGTAGGAAACACAGCCCAGTCCCACTGGTGACCCTGCAGCACAGAGGCTTACCGCAAGGTCACCCATCCCAGCACCAGGACAGCGGAGGGTCACCCCAACTCCTCCAGACCCGGCCTGGAGCCCTAGGGCACTACTTTCCCAGCCCCTCACTTAATTCCCCAGCACCGTGACACAGGGTGCAGAGTGGTGACAGCGAGGGATCAGAGCGGCCTAACCGGGGAGGCAATGGAGGGAGAGACCCAGGGGCTCAGCACATTCCAGGCACGCACCGCCCCGCGGGCCCCTCCAGCCATCTTCTCTCTCCTTCTCCAGGCTCCACACTCTCCTCCCCAAATCAGCGCAGCCCAGATGCCCTGGGCCTGGGGCTCCCAGGTCCCGGGACACTAAGACCATGACAGAGCCGTTCAGACACTGTCAGTGTGCCCACAGTAAGAGACACAGGTCACACCGTGACCTAGCACATGCACACGCTCATGTAGGAGTTCCCCAAACACGACTTTCTTCCCCGCACTCTGACATTTCCTAATCCAGTCTGCTCTGGTCCGTTATAGATTTTAAACGCCGGCTCGGCCTCTGCATTGATTTCAAACCCGCTAATGCATCACAAGCTGCGATCCGATCGTCTCCGCCTGGGAAACGGGTGGTGGGTGTTCAACCAGGTGCCATTTATCCCTCGGTGAGGGGCCGGGTTCACCAGAGATGCACCCTCTCCTTCTCCAGAGGTGGGGCAGGGTGGGGGGACAGGGGGAGGGCTGTGCCCACGAGACTCTGACAGGTCACAACCTGCAACACCATGGCGGTTGAAGGGGTTGGGGTGGAGCTGTCCCTCCCAGAGACACAGACCAGGTGGCCAGAGCCAGGCAGTAGCACCCTGTGGCCGCTCAGCCCTGAGGACCCAGCAGGGAGCAGGTCCCTCCCAGACATACCCCTGAGGGAGCAGCAGGCCCTGAGCTGGGTCCAGCCACCCCTTCCCCAGACCCCACCCACCCACCCGCACCAAAGTCTCGGCTCTCAGGAGCCTGCAGACAAAGAAGCAGGCAGGAAGTGGCTGCTAACACCGTCAGCCAGAGCTGTTCCATGTGGGTCCTTTCAGCTCACCTCCCCCAGCCAGTGTGGGGTCCCACGTGCGTCACCTCACCCTGTGCCCACGTGGCCCTCGGAGGCAGACGCACTGGTTCCGGCCCTGGTGCCGGTGGTGGCCACGGCGGTAATGATGACAGTAAACAGCACCTGACACTCCAGAGCTCCTGCCACATGACCCACCAGCGCGGCACCAAGGGCTCCATGTGACCCACAGTGGGGACCGGCTCCCTCCTCATGGGCCAGTTCTCCGCGGGACGACGCATCTGCTGTCGGGAAAGGACTGTCCACCTCCCGCCGTCCTGGCGTTCCCTCATCTCTTGACAGACGCTGTTCCTCTTCTCACTGTCATTTCCACACCACTGACAGTGACAGTCTATCTGGCCATGTGACGTGGCCAGTTTACAGCCAGCGTTTACCTACAAAGGTGGGTTTTCCTTCCAGTCTCACTGGTGGTGGGCGGTGGGTGGTTCCTCATCGGGGCCAGGAGACTGTGCGGCTGGGCTGCCAGCTTGGGGGGCCCAAATGACACCCCCCAACCCTGAGCAGGGGTACAGAGCTGCTTCCACCCCTGCGGTCACCTGCTCTCTGTCCCTGCTCCTGAGCATCTCTGGGTATTAAGGGACATGCAACCTTGAGCTTTGAAACAAAGCCCATGAATATTAATGACCTTCAGACAGCCCCCCCAGACAGCCATCAACAGGGTGGTCCCTGGCACTGGCCTTGTGCAGGCAGAAACGCCCACATGGAATGAGCACAGTATGTCCCCGAGGTGAGGACTCCTCCGGACACCGCAGAAGCAGCCTCCCTGCCTTCCACCCCAACTTCCTCTGGTCGTCTGGAACATCACTCCCACTAACTGTGCTGGAGGTCCTCCGTGTCCTCCTGATGGGCGGGACCCCATTCTGCCCGACTGATCCTCCATATCAGGGAAGATAATTATGTGTCCAGGGAGACGGGGTCTCCTGTTAGGGCTTGTCATTTCGAAGAACTGTCCCTTGAATACTTCTCTCTCGCTGGAGCACGCCTCCCCCGCCCCCACAGATTCCAGGCTCCCCGGTGTCTGCACAGGACTCTGGTCAGCAGCGTGCCATCAGTCAGCCTCGACGCCTCACTTCCGACGTTGGTTATCCAGCGTCTGACATTTACTGAACAAGGACTTGCTACGTACCTACTGTGTTGCAGGTACCATTCGGGCCCCAGGGACAAAGCCGGGGACAAGTACAGTCCCTATGCTTGTGGAGACCACAGTCCAGTGGGACAGACAGGCAATAAACAAGTCACGCATTGCACACGGAAGGTTTTTCCGGCCATGAAACGTGCTGTAAAGGAAAGATAAGAGGCTCAGCTGATGGCCAGTGGTGGGTGGAAGGGGTGGATTTCACCAAGGAAGATCCCAGGGAATGTCTGAGACCTGAAGGTTGAGAAGGAGGAATCCTATAAAAAGAAAGAGAAAGGGCGTGTCTGGCAATGACATCAGCAGGTGCAAGGGTGCCGTGGCAGGCGAGAGTTTGAGGGGCCAGAAAGGAGGCTGGAGTCTGAGCTCTGAGGAGACAGATGCGAGGTGATGGAGGACAGGTGATGAAGGACAGGGGAGCAGGGTCCCGGTCAGGCAGGGCCATGGGGTCACGGAGACAGGAACGAGGGCTGGCAAGACCTGACTTCTGTCCTTAGAAGATCTCTCTGGCTGTTGTGCTGAGTGTGAACTGCAGGGGCAAGTGTGAAAGCCCAGCACGCGTGAGCAGGCTACGGGACTAGCCCTGCGTGGACAGATAGCGAGGTCTGGGCCTGCGACCTGGGGTGGTTCTGCTTTTCTCCCTCTAACCTAAAGGGTGAACAAACGCCATGCTTCAAAGAAACCCCTCATTTTAGGTCTTAGCTATTCAACACCCTGGGTCTTTGCTTTGAGGTTACAAGGCCCCAAACACCCTGTCCGTCCCCCACCCCACCGGCCCCTCACCTATCCCTAAACAAGCCCCACGGCAGACTTTTACGTCCTATTGTGGGTTGCCCTGTGTCTCCCAGAAGAGACAAGTTGACTTTCTAACCCCTCAGCACCTGTGAATGTGACCTTACTGGGAAATGGGGCCTTTACAGGTATTATCAAGTTAAGACGAGGTCACACTGTTTTAGAGCAGGCCCTAATCCAGTGTGACTGGTGTCTCCAGCCCATGAGGAAGGGCAGAGAGGGGCTGCTGCAGATACAAGCTGAGGGATGCCAAGGCCTGGCAGTCTCCACCACAAGCTGAGGGACGGGGACCATTTCTGCTTGGAGCCTGCAAAAGAAGCCAACCCTGCCATTGCCTGGATTTGGGGCTGCTTACCTCCAGAGAGGTGAGAAAATAACTTCCTGTGGTTTTAAGCCTCTCGGTTTCCAGTCATCTGTCACAGCAGCCCTAGGAATCTCAGACCGGTCCCTCAAACCCCGCCCTTTCTTAAATTCTCCCAGGGCCCCTACTCAGGGCAACAGCTCCACCCGCCCCCAACATGTGGCCTAGTGCTGTCTGTGCCTGTTATGTTTGGGTCCTGCTCCCTCATTCTGGAATGCGGAGCACAGCAAGGCCACCATCCTGGGATCTCTTAACGGAGGCGACAAAGTCACAGCCTACGGGCCAGCCCCTGTTCACAGATTTGTTACAGATTTTTCTTTTAGATACAACAATTTCACCAACTGAATGTCAGATGCCAAGATTTAAAGATCAGGATGTTTTCTATTAAAATTAGGATTTCTCGGGCTTTCCCCATAAAGAAATAGCTGTCCTCAGTGGGCTTGCCTTCTCAAGTGACCACAATTAGCTGCCCGGTGCATGGACAGCCACTCTCGAATGCACCACAGACCCCGCCTGGTCCGGCCCAAGTCACCCAGAGGGGCCCGGCAGCATGCTCAGCATCAGGACCCAGCAGTGAGCAAGAGACAAAGTCCCTCCCCTCACAGAGTGCAGCGTCCAGTGGGGGAGAAAAACAAGGGAAAAGAGCCTGCAAGGGAGACAGAAGTCCTAGTCTCACGGGACAAACCACAGAAGTGACATCCATTACACTGGCCACGTTTCACTGCTCAGCATCAAGTCATACCTCCCACCCACACCTGAGGGGAAGGTGTCACACGAGAGCAGGAATGCCAGCAGATGGGGTCCTCAGGGTCACCTCAGCGTCTGCCCGGCACAGTGCACTGTGGTGGGCCTCTTCAGAGACGAGCCCAAAGCCCCCATCTCCTGGTGCTGCCGTCTTGGGAACCCCGCTACCCTGCAGTAACTTTCTTATAACCGATAAAATGCCTCAACATCGATGCACATCGATTTACGATCAGCTTAGGTAAGACAGCGGCATCCATCTTGCTACACAACTCTCTCCGTTAGATATGATGAGGCAAATGACTGTGTTGGGAGGGACTCGAGTGGCAAGACACTAAGGTGGCCTTGAGCTGACAGCCAGCAAGGAACAGAGGCCTCAGTCAAACAACCCAAAAGGAAGCAAATTCTGTCAACAACCACATGAGTGGCCTTCCGAGCAGATCATTCTCACTTGAGCCTTCAGATGAGACCCCAGCCCTGACCGTCCCCACGGTCATAGTCTGCAGGGGACCCAGGAAGGCTGTGCTTGGGGCCCTGACCCGCAGAAACCACAGAATGATGAGTGAGTGTAGTTTAAGCTACTAAGTTTGCGATAATTTGCTACTGCTCAGCAACAGGTAATGTATACAGTGGGCATCCAATAAATGATCACCAAATAACGGAAGGAATGAAATCATTTCGGAGGAAATGCTGTCTGAGTTTGGTGAGGTGGGACCAGGACAGCACCTAGGCTGACGTCCCTCCTTGCCCCAGGTCCACTGAGCAGGACCTGGTGACCTCAGATCAACCCAAGTCCTGCCCACCTGCCACCTGCTGTGGCCAGAGCAGGCCTCAGGCACCGTGCCCAGGGAATCTGAAAACCAACTTTGTCCCTGCCTTCCTGGACCTCACTGGCCAGAGTATGGACCCTACAGAGCCACCTGCCCCCCCACTCCCCCCGACACACAAGGCTCACAGGGGCCAAGCAGGCAGCAGACAGAGCTGGGACGCCCTGACCCACATGCCCCTGCCCTGGGAGGCGCCTGATGTAACAGCACTTGCCCCTCACATGGGGCTGAGGTCCTGGCCTCGGAGACACCCTGAGGCCTCCCTGGCTGCTTGGTAACCAGGCCAGGTTCCTGTAAGGAGGCGTGGCTCTCATTCCACTTAATTGAAAAATCCACACCATCAAAGGCAGCTTCTGTGCTCGGTGGCCCTTTCTTCCCTCGCCAGTGACCATTAACCTTTAAAAAGATGCTTTATGAGCCATTTGCTGAGCTCATTCTCTGTGCCAAGGTGTAATGAGGCTTGTAAAGGGCCAGACTCGGGGCTGGTACGTGAGAAATGCCGCAAATGAGAGGCCCGGGCAGAGCAGCCCCTGGCCACCCAGCCACCCGGGAGCCGGGAGTGGATGTGCCAGCAGGCACCCAGAGCCCAGCCCTCAGCCACCGGACTCGGGGACGGTGGGGGCCACGTCCTGTTAGAGCAGGGAGTCCGACTGAGCCAACAACAGCAGAAAAGAACAGGTGAGGTCCCGTCAGTCCTCTGGCCAGAGCCCTCTGCCACTGGAACAGGCCCCC
>VMDR010010337.1:0-31024 GCA_007922815.1 Macrotus californicus | reverse complement strand
AAATTTGACATTTCCCTGATACTAGTAGGTCTTGCTAGTCTTAACTGTCATTAAACATAGAAAAAGGGAATAAATGATTAATTGGAAAGTTTTTGCTTTTAAGAAAATCATTAAAACCTAATCTAGTTGATTTCTGGAAAAATATCTAGAAAAGTTAACCTAAGTTTTATTTCTGAAGTAGTAAACTATAGTATAATAATCACTTATTAATTTGTCTTTTTTTAAAGATTTAATTTATTTATTTTTAGACAGAGGGGAAGGGAGGGAGAGAAACACCAGTGTGTGGTTGCCTGTCATGTGCCCCTTACTGGGGACCTGGCCCACAGCCCAGGCATGTGCCCTGACTGGGAATTGAACCTGCAGCTGTTTGATTCACAATCACTGAGCCGTATCAGCCAGGGCTAATCTGGTTTTAATACTCAACTCAGTTAAAGACAATAAGTCTTTGTACACTAAGTGATTTCAGAAGTGTGTAGGAGTTGTCTTACATGTGATTCTATTGAATATTCACCTATATTTTGACTTTAGTATAGTTCTAATTTTTATTTATACTTGCAAGTTTAGAAGTTGGTCATCATAACTTCTCTTTACTAAACTATTGCATAATTACACAAGCAATGCAAAAATATGTAGTGTCTGTAATATATTAGGCATGATGTTATATTCTTCTGAAGTGTGATTTTTTTTTTAACTCGCCAGTTACAAGGGTCCATTGTTAGAAGATGGTGCTCTATCGCAGGCAGTCTCTGCTGGAGCCAGTTCCCCCGAGTTTACCAAACTCTGCGCTTGGCTGGTGTCTGAATTAAGAGTGCTCTGTAAACTGGAGGAAAATGTGCAAGCAACTAACAGTGAGTAAACGTTCGGTTTTATGAGCAAAATATACAAATAAAATTTGGGTATTGCCAATTGAACATTATTAGTACTAAAGCTAAAATTTCAAGTTCTTTGTAAATATAAAAAAAAATGTGTAAAGCAAGCAAATACTTTGCCTCCATTGTTTCTAGAGAAAGGTGATTCAGAAGTTGAAAAACCAAAATATAGTCATGCAGCTATTAAAAATTTGTAGAAGTTGAAAAAACCCTATTACTAAGATTCAGAAAAATGGAGACAAATAATGGTATACACGGTCTGTCTGGAAAGTATCCAGCCATGTAATGTGAAAAAGAGACATTTATTGAAGAAGATACAAGAAACATTGAACGTAGGACAATGATCCCTCAGTCACCTTCAAAGTGGGTACCTTGGGACCTCATACAGTTCTCCCATTCACCATCAGCTGCCCATTGTATTTTCCTGAATCTCATCAACAGTCTGAAATCTCTTCCCTTTCAAAGGTGATTTTAATTTTGGGAAAAGCCAGAAGTCACAGGGTACCAAATCTGGGCTACAGGGGCTGAGTCACCTGGGTGATTTGATCTTTCGCCAAAAAACTCTGCATGAGACGTGCTACATGAGCGGGCATGTCGTTATGAAGCTGCCAATCACCACTGTCCATAGCTGCGGCCTTCTGGATCATTCCAAATAGTTTAAGCTTAACGCAAAATTTGATGCAGATTTGTTGCTCTACTCGCTCAGTCATTTTGAATGTGATGGCCACACAGTACACATGCTCACTCAATGGGGTCTACCTCCCCCACTGACTAGTACAGTGAAGTCGTCATTGTTCACACATGTGCATTCCAGTCCACTCTCCTTGGCTGCCAGGTTACACTGATGTTACACAAGCCAATCTTGTTATATTAATGGCTGGACTCTTTCTGGACAGGCTCTAGTATATGAACTTTCCATTCTTTGTAAAATATGACTTGTAATATCTTAAATTGGTGGCTAGCACTGGAAATTAGGATGTTTCTCTTTTTGGACTACCAGATTCCAGAAGCATGTATAGCATGTAAAGTAAATGCATTGTACTATGTAGGAAGAAAGAGAACACTTTATTAAGAAGTTTTCTGTGTAAGAATATATCCCTAGATATACCACAACCAGATCCAACATCATCAGATTTATGACCTGGAGAGCTGTTTAATTTATTTACTGCTTTTGTTACTGTTTTAACACCAGTTTGTTGATTCTACAAAAGAGACAGGCTTGGAACCTGACACTGTACCATCTATTTCCCTCCTACCCTAGGTAACCCTGTAATAGGAGACAAAGAAAATGCCCACCCATTAACCCACCCTTATGGAGAACTGTACACACCATCCCATTTTCTTTTCCACAGAATCCTATTCTGAAGAGCTCACTCTTGCACGTTTAGTATACTAAATATGTATATGTTAGTCACATTCAATTCTAATTTTAAGGAGAATATAGTACAACAGTAACAATAGCAGCAGCTTACATTTATTGGGCACTTGTTATGTTCTGAGTGCTTTACATGTGTTAATTCTTTTAAACCTCAGGACAATCCTGTGACGCAGGTTTCATTACTCTTACGCATTAAACAAGGAAGCACAGTGAAGTTAAGTACATTTGCCTGAGGTCACACAACCAGTAAGTGATAAAATCAGGATTCTCCCGGACAGGATAAAGAAGTCACATTTGGGAGCCAGTGCTCTTAACATCGCCACTTGACCTGGCATTTCAGAGATTGTAAGACCTTCTGAACCAACACCTGTGCTAGATGGTAACTGTTTATAATCGGGAACCCCTTTGTTCAAATGAAAACATTTTATGGAAGCCAACACACAACAGGCAGAAGTGTAGCTGTTCTAGTTGAGGTTGAGAAGGAGCACTTTGAGCACAACTCTCTCCTCATCCTCCCAGCTGCCTCTGAAGGAGTTCCGTGGAACTCTGGAGCTCACAGAACAGTTTCAAAACATTGGTGGTTCAGTCTGCCTGTTGTGTTGAGAAGAAGGACTCGGGTCAAGTGACTCCCAGAGTTTGTTAGGTACTTCTTGCCTCTCTGTGGTATTGAATACCAAACCATCAACATAGTAAAGAAGAAAGACCATCATTTTTCCTTGGTTCACCTAGTGAACTCTGTACACAGTATGGGAATATGGAACTACAAGTCATGTTCACTACCTTCAAATTCAGTCTCGGTATTGGAAACTGGAGATACTTGGCACAAATGAAACAACTGGATATTAGTAGTAATAAAATGCTTCACTCTGGTTCACAGGCGAGGAAATCAGTGTGATAGTACTTGGGGACGGTTTCATCACGGAGCTGGACCACTGGACTTTGGTGGATAGGTGGGCTTTGGTAGAGGAGAGGGTAGAGGGCATATCCATCACAGGGAATAACTTAAATGAAGACACATATGGAAATTGGCCTGACCTAGGACAGTGGGGCTACTTCCCTGGAGCAAATGGAGGGAATATTTGTGGAAGTAGTAGATAGCTCCCACGAACGATAATCTGCTGGGAAGGGCAAAGCAGAGAGGCTAGGAAGAATCTTTAAAGACAGAAACATTAGGTGAGGTAGAAATTAGAAAGCTGTGAAAAATTCTCAAAGAAACGAATAACCTAATGAAAGTATTAAGGAAAGAAAATTGGCAACGGTGTGAGAAAGGATGAATTAGAAGAAAAAGGAACTTGTGTTAGGGAAGTCTTATTAAATACTTTCGACTCCTGTATGTGTGTACACATACATGTGACTAGGAACAACATTTTTATTAATAAGATTATTTTAATTCTTAAAAGGCCCAAATGAAGCTGAAGAATTCCAGCTTGAGGTGAGTGGGCTCCTAGGGGAGATGAACTGTCCGTATCTGTCACTGACATCTGGGGATGTGACCAGGCGCCTTCTCATTCAGAAGAACTGTCTCCTTTTGCTCAGTAAGTTCATGGCTACTGGAATATAGCTATCATTTTCTGCTTCTGTTTTCCGTGACTGATAAACTAGTTGTTACTGTTTTGTTTCCTAATAGATTTAGTTCAGAATACTACTTATTTTAAAGGAAACTTTATTAGGCTTCCAGCCTACAAGCTGCAGGCAGGTGTGTGCACTGGTAGCAGTGCTTTGTCATTGCTCCTCCATCCCTTCACTGGTGTTTCTCAGGCCATTGAGCTTCACTAAGGCGACCCGAGGCGGTGCTGATGTGTTGTTCAGACGTGCGGTCACTAAACCTCAGCATTCTAGCCTGGGAGCGCATTTGCAAATAGACTGGTTTTAATTAAAATATTTTGTCTTGTTGATATTTCTTTGTGGTTGGGTAATTGTGTAGGGGTGTTGGTTTTGTTGTAAATATAAGATTTTCTGCAATGATATTTGCTTTGTTGTGGGAAATAAATTATTATAAAAAGTTTTTTCCTTCTATGTTTTTTCTGTACTAACTGCTATTTCTCTCTTCACCCTGAAAAACAGTAAGTAGACTTACAGACTCCGCTGCCTTAAGTAAGCTCCGCAGTGAGCTTGACCACTCCTTGTACTGAGACTCTGTAGCATTCCAAGACACATTTGGTTAAGCTTTGGCTAACTGAATAGTATAGCTCTTACCATAACAAACAGAACTCAGGATTTTAAAAGTACTTGTTTTTACAACCTTACTATGGTTTCTAGAAAATACTACAACTCTTAATTGTGAAGGTTTAATTTTTTTTAAAAAAATGTGTTCATGGCCATTGTACTCTGGTACTAATTATCCCAGAGCCATTTGTGGATTTCGCCTTTATCAGATGCTTGCTCCTGGGGGTGTGCCCACGAGATTAGAGGCTGCTTTAGATGCTGACGTCACTGCACGTAGCTCTTGTGCATGCATTCAGTAACCTTCAGATTGTGTAACCTCTGTAACTGGCTCAGCCTCAGTGTGCTCAGTGGTTCTTCCTTGGTAGCACTGTTTATCTTTACCAACACCTGATATTTGGCACTTAGAATATGTTATCTTACATAGGAAGACAACAGCTGTGTGGAAAGGTTAGCAATAACTCTGAATGGCTAATTCTTCCAAAAAGCCTAGAGTTTTGCCGTTTTAGTGCTGATACTTATAAAAACCACTTTGAATATAAATATTTATGAACTACCTTTAACTTTTTCCTCTTTCTTAAGCAGGCAGCACAGAACGAGATTATTTTGGACTCGGGCAATATTAATAGGTTATTTTATTTTAATGTGCTATTACCTCAGAAGCTCTTCAAGAATATCCAACTATTAATATTTGCTCCTCAGCTAAATGACTAAGTCGATGACAGGTCACTCTGTGCCGAGTTCTTCACGTATACACACTACTCACTTCCCTCCTCTTGGTCTTTGCTTTTTGCTGTTTCTCCTTTTCTAAAATACTCCCCTTAGCTTGTTTCCTCTCTTTCATGCTGACGTTTATGTACATGTGCCATCCTCTACTCACTCTGTATGAGTATTTTTCATCCTTCAAGTATTGTCAGTCGTGATGTTACAATTTTACCTACTTCTTCCAGCACCCTTACTTTACCGATTCGAATCTTTTAATACATCGTGTTTGGAGGGGGAAAAATAAACCAGCCTCAGTAGAATTGTCAGTAAAATAGAAAAGTCTTCAAACGAATGGCTGAAAAACTCCATTATCAGCTTAAGAACTATTTTGGATGTTCATTGGCCTTTCTCGATGTCAGAACGTTTCCGTAGGTAAAATTAAGGCAGATATCTAAGTTTCAAATAGATGAAGAACTGTTCATCTTTTTATGCCTTTATTCTCTATTCCTAACTAGGTTGTCAGTAGAAGCAATCTCTTCTGTTTCTGTATTTATAGCCAGTCGGTGCCTTTCCTAGTACTTTGAATACCTCAGCTACAGTTAATGCTTTCTGATGGTAAATGTGTTGAAGTAATTCCTGTGAATACCTGAACTAAGTTGTCCTAAAATTAGAGAAAAAGTTTATTAAAGCATATCATAAATGCTTTTCTAGAACAAGGGTTGGCAAACTCTTAAAGGGCCAGATAACAGATATTTTCGGCTTCATGGGCCACAAGATCTCTGTCACAACCCGAACTCCACTGCTGTCCTTTGTAAGCTGCCGTAGACAGCATGGAAACGGGTGAATGTGGCAATGTTCCAATAGGACCTTATTTATAAAAACAGCGATTATTTCATGGCACTGGTTTCATCTTTTAACTCATACAGTTGGATATATGGAACATGCTGAGATTTTATCAAACCCATACAGAATGACCTTTCCAGAAACTTAGCTGTATTTATTGTTCTAGAACAGGTGTTGGCAGCTTTTCAGAAATGATCTGCCAAAATTATGATCCCTGTACTAACAGCATTACACCTTGGGTATAGGAAATGAGATATTTAAGCTGATCATTCTTTTGTAATTATAAACTTAAGAGCCCAGAAAATGTCTTTTTTCAAAACTATCTTTCTAATATTATCAGAAGGTTCTCATTTTGTCACATACCTAAAATCCTGAGGCCCAAATGATTACTAATCACCTTTTATAAAAATGTAAATGTCCTTGGGAAGGTGAAACAAATAAGATGAATATTTGTATCTTCACCTTAATTACCTGAAGCAGATTGCATCCCTCATCATAGCTGAGGAAATCAACACATAGGAGATGATACTGACACAAAAGAACTCTGCCAAGAAATTATCTGGGAGTTTTGTTGTTGTTTCCAGGGAGGGGATGAGAATGAGGGAAGTGGGGGGAGGGAGTACTGAGAAGAATGTAGAAGGAAGAGGGGGTTTTTTTGAACAGCCAGAGGGTGACATTAGCTACCGGAGACATAAGAAAAGAACTTTTGGGAGAATAGTGCCTTCCCCCTTCTCCTATAAGTTAAACTTTGCTGAAAAGTGTTGGTTCACAACAGTTCTAAACAGACTTCCTGAGTATTGAAAGGTAAGAGGAACAGATAGTTGTTGTATCGCTGGTGCATGTCAGTGGTGAGAAGGATAGACAGACAGATAGATAGCCTTTTGAACCATCACCAAAAATTTGCCACCTGTTACCTTTTGCAAATTTGTCAACAGATGCCAACCCCTGTTCTGTAGGTTCCTTAATAAAGGAACATAAGAATCCAGATTTTTAGATGTGATCTACCTTGATCTTTTGGTTTCAAAGAAGAATCGCCTATTTTTAAATCAGCCTTTAAATATATATTGGTTAAATACCTGAATTATAGAACCAGTTTATATGTCATGTCATTTGAGGTAAAAATGGTTTTCCTTTCTTGTTTTTGTCCATTCTTGCAGCTTTAAAACGTACATGTCACTAGGTCTATAGAGTTGTGACTCCAGGCTTATGACTATTAACTGTAGCTGTATCTCATTTTGAAATCTTATTTTGTTTACTTCAGCATACCTCATCTCAGAACTAGAAGCTGCCAGAATGCTCTGTGTGAATACTCCTCCAAAAAAAGCTCAAGAAGGAGGCGGTAGTGAGGTCTTTCAAGAGTTGAAAGGCATATGTATTGCTCTAGGAATGTCCAAACCTCCAGCCAATATAACTATGTTCCAATTCTTCAGCGGGATTGAAAAAAAAGTAAGACCTTTAGTACCAGCTTGTAGTGTATTAAAGGCATAGTCCTACATTTGTTTGAAATGAAGCAAGTTAATTTCTCTTAATGGGAACCTAATGTGCATATTATTAAGTTACTGTTACTAAATGAGTTTGGGGTTTTAAATCCTAGATGCCTTAAAGAGAAATTAGTAATTTAGTGTTTTTTTTAACATGTTAGCATGTTTCTTTTTCAAAAAGGAAACTTTTCACTTTGATTTACAAACTGAAATAAGCTAGATATAATGTAAAAATAATTAAGTCCTTTAAAAAATTACTTTATCATTGAAATTTAGTGCAATTAATTTTTAAAGTCTTTGTCATTAAATGTTACCACCCTTCTCCCCACTGACTGGATAGAAAATGATGTTAATGTTCTTGGTTTTTAATCCAGTCATTTCGAGTCTTACAAGTTTGAATTGGCAAACTAGATTTCTTGACTGCTAACGTAATCTAGTATGTGAAAATAATTTATGCCACACATTATCAACAATGAAAAGGGTTTTTTAATCATTTGATAGGAACAAGCAATTTTAATAAAAATTAATGAGTGGACAAGAATGGTATTTTATAGCAGAGTTATTCTCTGTGCATGTCTGGTGGACTCTGAGAATCGGTGCCTTTGCATTGTGGGGCAGACGGACACCGTGATGCGTAAACTGGCCGCGCTCTGCAGGGGAGCAGCGGTATATCCATAGTCCCTATTTTTCTGTGTGTTCATTCATCCATTCAGCAAATACCCATTAAGTGCCTGCCGCTGTCAGGCGCTGTTGTAGGCGCAGTGAAGGAGCCATGCTTCATAGGCACGTGAGGCGTGGGCAGTGAGTGTCTTTATTGTGTGGGTCTTGTACATTCCAGAACATCCTCCACCTTTGCCTCTGTCAGGAATCTTCTTTTGATGGCAAGATATGATGGGACTTGGGAAGATGAGGAGGATATGTGTTACTTTTAGATTTGTTTATTCATTCATTTATGTTTTTGTGTCAGTTAAAGGAAACATTAGCAAAAGTTCCACCTAATCATGTGGGAAAGCCTTTATTGAAGAAGTCAATGGGACCAGCCCACTGGGTGAGTAGCACTCGTCTGAAGTACTCTGTAAGGAACCCCATCTAGCTCTCTTACATTTATGTTGGCACCGTTGGTGCTTTGTGGACTTCCTTAGAGCCACTGCTGTGAATCTTAAGATTCATGCAGCCTAATTTTATTTGTGTGAGATGAGAAACACTTCTCCCATGATTTGTAAGTCCTTCACACAGCTGATTAATGTAAACAGAAGTTCAGTACGATGCATGTTTCTAATTGCCAAATGGGTTGTCTTCAAGCCAGAGACTTCATTGGGCTGAGCTTCACACCATGAATTATAGAAAAGCTAAATGAGACTTTTGTACTTTACATATTTTTTACTATGTTTTGAGACCTATTTTGTATATTATTTCCTTAATTTATTGTTACAACTCTTATTATTATGCTTATTAAATACCAATGTATTTTGTGCTAAGAGCTGGGATTCAGTTATGAAAGAAACAGACACAGTGTCTGCCCTTTTGGAACAGAGGTCAAGCAGATTTAAAGTCTAACTTTTAAAAAACAATTTTGTTTCAGGAAAAGATAGAAGCAATTAACCAAGCCATAGCCAATGAATATGAAGTTCGGAGAAAGCTGCTAATAAAACGTTTGGATGTCACTGTCCAGTCTTTTGGTTGGTCTGACCGAGCTAAGGTACACATTAAATAATTTAAAAGAGCAGAGTATTTATAGACTCGATCCTGAAGCATTCCTAGCACAGTTTAGATACAGTGGAGACTGTAAGAGAAATACATAGTGAGTTGCCAAGTAGCGATTCTTTGAGCAATTCAGCAGTAATGAAAGCATTTGTGTTTCAGTTTTTTAACGTTCAACAAAACGATATGTTATAGACCCTGCTGGAAGTACCCATTTGTGAGAGAGATGCAGAGAGTATTTGAAAATTACTAAAATAATGAAATTTTTATTACTGTAATTTTTATACTGTAAACTAACAATTTAATTTGATTGGATTTAGGAAGACAGAATATTATGGTCTATGTATAAAGAATTGGAGAATCTGATAAGGCTTGTCAGCCTTCATAAGACAAGTGAAGGTCTTGGTCATTCAGCAGATACTTATTAAATATCTGCTGCATGATCAGCAAGTGGGACTTACTAGGCACATTTTATTAACTTGACCTTCTTAGGACCTGAAATGGAACCAAATCTCGAATTTATGTGGAGGGTAGTCCAGATGCTAGTACGAGATGTCCCCTTAATAGTGCATTCATTTTTGAAAATGGATTTTTCTCTGAACTTTAGTGAATTGGCTCAGAAAATGTTTTTATCTCATTCTCCAATAATCTTGCTACTATGTTACTTTCCCACAAATCTTTAAGCCTCAGCAAAGTGCTATTTGACTCCTACATTGTTAGGGTAGGTATTTACCGGATCACAATATTTTGGTGTTGGAAAGGGGTGTTAGAGATCAGTCTTAACTCCCCTCACTTTGCAACTAAAAAAAAAATAGACAACTAGACAAATGGGAAACTTTTCATGATGTCTCACAGCTAGTCAGTAGTAGCAGGAGTAAATTATTCTGTTCTGTGATTGCTGTTTAGGAAATGCAAGTCCTTTCTTAAATTATCCTCAATAAAAACAATTATTTCACCCTCAGCATAGCAGATATAATTAAAAACAATGACCTACAACTTTCAGCTAGAAAACACAAGACATGAGCCCTGCGGTTCTGGTCTTGCCATGCCCTCAGTGGACTCGACAGCTGGCACCCCAGTGCTCCCTGCTGCCACTTACCCTCTTCGTTTTTGTCATCTTAAAATGCCGTGATGATGTTTAAGATTCCTTTGAACTATAATACACAATGATTGTATGAAATATATAAATATTTTGAGGATATGGAAGGACTATATAATTAAATTTGCACAAATCTATTTTTTCATTTAATGGAATCTATTAATATTTCACTTTGATACTTTGTTTTAAATTAATTTATAGAAATTGCTTTCATATGCACAAAGTGAACTTTTACATAATAAAATTTATGCACTTAATGTCTCACTTTGAAATTTCATTTAAAATCAGTTTTATTTGAAACATATGAAACAATTTTCTCAAAGGTGTTTGTTTTCAGTCAATAAACATTAAGCACTTATTTAGATACAATAGTGACTCTAAGAAAAATAAATATAAGACATATTCAGGAAGCATTCCCCGAACTATGGAATGACAGTATTTTTATTCCTTTCATTGTTAAAGAAATTTTTTAAAATAAAAAGTCACAGATCATCCCATTGTCTTAACCACAATAGCTGTTTTCATTTTTAGTGTTGTCTGTCTTTCTTTACGGGTGTCTAAAATCATAGTAAACATGCCTTTTTACATTCTATTTTATCATATAATGGAATCTAAACATTTACCATCAATGTTTGAGTGCCTGCATGTAACCAAAAGATTTTTGTTCTTGCGCTGATTGCTGTGTATAGTAGTTGTAGCTGTTGCTTCCAGAACGTGGTAGATAGCTGTTTGTTGCTGTTTCCCAAAATTTAGGTTACTCTAATTTGCATTTATTGATTTCCGTCTGGAATAATTGTTTTGTATTTGTTTGAACTTATATTCTCTTGTGTGACCTATATATTTTTTGTTTCTTTATCTTTTGTGGTCTTGTGTTTGAAATAGATTTAAATGACTTGCCCAAGTTTTCTAATTTCCCAGTGATTTGTCTTTCTCATTAGAGCTAACAACCTAAATCATTAACTTTTACTAAATGGTTAAGGTAGGCCCTTTGTTCTTATTTTTAAATATAATAAAGTATTAAATAGGGGGACCACTTAAAAGCAGTGTATCATGTTCTCATATAACAACATAATCAGTGTAATTAGTCACAGCTCACATCTTTGATCTCATAGTAAGCAAAGACAAGAAAATGAAAAAGCAAATGATCTGAGGCCAGTGGGTGACCTTTTTACCTTTTTTACTAGCCCCGCAGTCCAGAATGGCCCCTCACCCCTGGGATCCCCTCTCCCCTTTTCTTTCAGTACACACATAATCATTTCTTGCTGTACGATAATATAATGCTTGACTAGGTAGGAGCAATGGTGAGTATATAACTTTTTCCCTCCCATCTAGAGCCTAGTAAATATTATTACCAGACATTTTGGAAATCTTTTAACTTAATATGAATGTTCCTATGTCATTTTGAAAATTGATGGTGTCTTTGAACACTTTCTTTCAACAGAGTCAGACAGAGAAATTAGCAAAGGTTTACCAGCCGAAACGTTCAGTCTTATCTCCTAAAAGTACTATTTCTGTTGCCCATCTCTTGGCTGCAAGGCAAGACTTGTCAAAGATTTTAAGGACGAGCAGTGGCTCTATAAGAGAAAAGACTGCCTGTGCCATCAATAAGGTGATCAGAGTACCTTTAATTTTCTTTCAGATACATTTCTTTCTATCTGTAAAATAAAATAGCTTAAACTGTCTTTCTTATCCCGTAGGTGTTGATGGGCAGGGTACCTGACAGAGGCGGTAGACCCAATGAAATTGAGCCTCCACCCCCAGAGATGCCGCCATGGCAGAAAAGGCAAGACGGCCCCCAGCAGCAAGCCGGGGGCCGAGGAGGAGGGAGAGGTGGTTACGAACACTCCTCGTACGGAGGACGAGGAGGCCATGAACCAGGAGGCGGGAGAGGGGGACGTGGTGGCTATGACCACGGTGGCCGAGGGGGCGGAAGAGGAAATAAGCATCAAGGAGGCTGGACAGATGGAGGGAGTGGAGGCGGAGGTGGCTACCAAGATGGTGGTTATCGAGATTCGGGCTTCCAGCCAGGTGGCTATCACGGTGGCCACGGTGGCGGCTATCAAGGCAGTGGTTACAGTGGCTTCCAAACATCTACTTACACAGGAAGTGGCTACCAGGGTGGTGGATACCAGCAGGACAATAGGTACCAAGATGGTGGGCACCATGGTGATCGAGGCAGTGGTCGTGGAGGGAGAGGTGGGCGCGGAGGCCGAGGTGGGCGTGGAGGCCAGGGAGGAGGCTGGGGAGGGAGGGGGGGCCAGAATTATCACCAAGGGGGGCAATTTGAACAGCACTTCCAGCAGGGAGGTTATCAGTATAATCACTCTGGATTTGGACAGGGAAGACACTATACTAGTTGAGGCTACAGAACCTTACATTTTGCTAGAGCTCAAGTAATAGAAACTTAGTTTCAGAACCCCAAGTCCAGTGCGGATTTTGAATGTGAGACCGCAGGTGGCAAGCAGATTCCTGTTTGGCACAAGCATTTGTAGGTCTTCATTCAATTCTGTTGGTTTTTTTTAAATGGATTTACATAATGCTGTTTATTTGAGGAACACATACAACATCTCTCTGTATGAAGAATTTTTTTAAAGGTAATTAAAATTGCCTTTAATTGACCAGTAGACTAATTCCACAGTCAGAACATGCATACTTTTTTGAAGAAATTACTTGAATAAGTAGTTTTCATGTTTTCAATATACAATTTTGAAAATGAGGATTCTCCTAGATTTTTTTAGCTTTACAACTAGGCAGTCTTCCTCATATTAACAACCCATTTATATGTGTTTTCCTTACACTATTCTAATGTCTATTTTTCAAGCACAGTTTCTGCCTTGATTGGCTCTTTATTTGGAGAGGTTAT
The DNA here is from genome assembly GCA_007922815.1 of Macrotus californicus. Lineage (NCBI taxonomy): Eukaryota > Metazoa > Chordata > Mammalia > Chiroptera > Phyllostomidae > Macrotus > Macrotus californicus. Next base: position 17,922 of record VMDR010010337.1, on the reverse strand, counting down.
GCCACATTTGCTTCATGATAGAACCTTTAGGTCAGTTCCTATTAAATGAGCTCCTCTGCAGATAGCACATTCAGTAGCCTTATCCTCTTGATGGAGTATTATGCCACAGGCTGAACGCTGAAACCCTTAAACATGGCCAACATCCGTCAAGATAATAAAAGCAAACTAAGTTGTGAATCTAGTATATATATGTAGGCATTTAGTTAAGTATAGCGATTCAAACTGACCTGCATTCATTCATTCAAAACAAGTTCCTCCTTCAACCTTACTTTTACTTGAAATCTGCTAGAAAAAACAGCAAACTTAAATTTGTTTTATGCACGAGTTAATACCACTGGCTCAGCAAATACAAGTTAGTTTGCTTTGAGCAGGAGACTTTTTGTAATGGCAGAAACGCACTACAGAGAAAGAGGACAGATTTTTACTTAGTGCAGGAGGCCCTTTACTATTGCTGCAGAACACAGAAGCCTGGCTGAGTTGATGTTTTACATTCTTTACTGAAATCTACATGATACTTCTTGCTGGGTTTTTGTATACTTACATTGTCAAGCTGTGAAAGAAAATGGCTGCAGGTGTGCTTTGTGTGAAAGGTGAGCAATAAAGTATCTGTAAGCTCTCTCTGGTTTGAGTTTTATTTTAGCTACTTTTCAGACGAAATTATTTTGGATACTTGCTTGAAGCTTGTGAGCTAAGTCCTATGTCCCCCCCGTCCCCAACCCCGAAGGTTCTTGAGTGTCCTCATAAAACATAATTTGTAGTGAAAGATCACCTTTACTCTAGAACCTTAAATAAATTGAAAAAGAGCTGTTTCCAAATTTACCTTTTACTGTTATAACTAGAAAACGTCACTACTCATATGTGGCCACTGGGTGTAGCTGTTGCTACACAATGTATGAGGCAAAGGTAAATTATGGCCCGTCTTTCAGGGATTTTGTTTTTTTATGTTCGCTCCATCTTCCAAAGAATGAGGTACATTTTTCTTAAAAATGAATGGCTTTGAAATATAAAAATATGTTTGTAAGAAGAGAAAAAGTATTTTTCTACTAAGTAGGGATCTTTTTTTTAGGGTAAGGAATCATCCCTATCATACCATTAAAAATACTGGTATTTGCTGTTAGGATGAGCACATTGTTTTGGTAGCTGAAACCATTTATGAAAGCCTCCCTTGATCATTTTTTTAATTTCACATGTTCGTTAGATTTTTTGGCTAGCATTTACCATTCTAAAATGTTCAAACATGAAGGCAGTTTGAAATGCTTCCATCAAATCATGAAAGATTTTGCCCTGGCCAGTGTGGATTAGCAGACTGGGCATCAGTCTGCAAACCACAAGGTCATCACTTTGATTCCCCATTGAGGTACATGCCTGGGTTGCAGGCCCGGTCCTGGATTGAGGGTGTGTGAGAGGCAGCCGGTCAGTGTTTCTCTCACACATCCATGTTCATCTCTCTTTCCCTGTCTCTACAAGTAAATACATAAGATCTTTTTTAAAAAGACATTAAAGACTTTAAGTTCTGTCTTGAAAGTTTTAAGTTTTGGTTTTCTATGCTGTTACAAATTTTGGTATGTATAGGAATTTCTTCACTAAAAATAAAATTGTCAATGTTGCATATCTTAAAATATCACATTTACCTTAGCATTTGCTTTAATTTGTTCTGTAGCCTCCGACTCTGCAGCATTCCTAATGACTGTTTCATTCTTTTGTCAAGTAATTTTTAATTTTTATGGTTAATAGATTGCTGTTCAAATATGAGCATATAAGAAAGTAAATGATATATTTCTCCATGGTGACTCTAAAATTTGTATCTTCATTTTCTGTTTTAAACTAGAAATTTTTCACGTAATGAAACCATACAAGAGTTATGTGTTAGTTTCTCTGTGACACAGATACCATTCTCCAGAAATAGTGTATTTCAAACTACTAGTTTTGTCACATTAAAGTAGTAGTCATCACATTTTTAAAGTAGAGCATGTCTGTTGGTCTCAACCTTAACTTGTAGTAAATTACGGTTTTACTGGACTAGGGTAAGTGGGAAGTCCTTGGAGAAACAAGAGAAACAAAGTTCTTAGGAGGAAATTTTTTACCCGAAATACTGTTTCTCGTGCAGACAGACTGAGACACACAGTGCCTCTGTCAGTGCTTTGTTCCCTCCCAGTACCAGGAGCTGGAACAGGATGTCAGCACCGAACCTCGTTGAGGATATGCCACTGTCGTTTTAGTTCTTGCTGCGGGTCCGAACCCCGAGCTCGTGTCCAGCGGTGCAGGCAGAGTTAAGTAAGTCCCTGCTCATGGGGAGCATTTGAAATCGTTTCTATAGATACCTAATTTTTCCCACTGCCCAATCCACCGACATTATTATACGGGGATGTTTCTATAGGTGGTCCCCATTCTACCTTTTTAGATACTTTACCTATTCTTTTGAAAATATATTTCAAATGTGTGTACACAATCACAGCCCTCTTAAATAATTTGGACGGTATTTTATTCATTTGTGTTTTTAACAGAGAAAGCCTTTTATTTAGGTTTACCTTTATGAATAGAAGAATATTCGTCACAAAATAACATTAAATAAATTTTTTTCCATGCTCTTTCTTGTCTCTTGTTCTTCACTAATGTGACTCTAAATCATTAGGAATGTTCATTGTATTGTTCAGCACTACATTGCTACATTTTTGTGCATTAATGTATTCCAAGGGTTCAAATCACTAATTGAAGTAGATATGCATGTTTGAACTCACTCATTCACCTCAGTTCTTACTACAGCCTCAAAATGGCCTAAAATATCCTGATTGCTCACACATACAAAACCTGTGATGGACAATCTGTTATGCATAACTTCTGATGTTTAATTCTATTAATGAAGGTGGGAAGGTTTTTTCTTTTATTTAATATATTTTATTGACTATGCTATTACAGTTGTCCCAAGTTTTTTCTCCCCTCTATTCCCCTCTGCCCCGCACCCCCATCCCACCAGCATTCCCCTACCTTAGTTCATGTCCATGGGTCGTACATACAAGTTCTTCGGCTGCACCATTTCCCATACTATTCTTAACCTCCCCCTGTCTATTCTGTACCTACCATTTATGCTTCTTATTCCCTGTACCTTTTCCCCCGTTCTCCCCCCACCCCCTCCCTGCTGATAACCTTCCATGTGATCTCCATTTCTGTGATTCTGTTCCTGTTCTAGTTGTTAGCTTAGTTTTTGTTATTAGGTTCGGTTGTTGATAGTTGTGTGTTGTCATTTTATTGCTCTTATTTTTTATCATTTTTTTTCTTAGATAAGTCCCTTTAACATTTCATATAATAAGGGCTTGGTGATGATGAACTCCATTAACTTGACCTTTCTGGGAAGCACTTTATCTGCCCTTCCATTCTAAATGATAGATTTGCTGGATAGAGTCATTTTGGATGTAGGTCCTTGCCTTTCATGAGTTCGAATACTACTTTCCAACCCCTTCTTGCCTGTAAGATTTCTTTTGAGAAATCAGCTGACTGTCTTATGGGAACTCCTTTGTAGGTAACTGTCTCCTTTCTCTTGCTGCTTTTAAGATTCTCTCCTTATCTTTCATTTTGGGTAATGTAATTATGATGTGCTTTGGTGTATGCTTCCTTGGGTCCAACTTCTTGGGGACTCTATCAGCTTCCTGGACTTCCTGGAAGTCTATTTCCTTTGCCAGACTGGGGAAGTTCTCCTTCATTATTTGTTCAAATAAACTTTCCATGTCTTGCTCTTCCTCTGCTGCCTCTGGCACCCCTGTGATTTGGATGTTGGAACATTTAAAGTTGTCCCAGAGGTATCTAAGCCTCCTCATTTTTTGAATTCTTGTTTCTTTGTTGTGTTCTGGTTGAATATTTCTTCCTTCCTTCTGGTCCAAACTATTGACTTGAGTCCCAGTCTCCTTCCTTTCACTGTTGGTTCCCTGTCTATTTTCCTTTATTCCACTTTTCATAGCCTTCACTTCTTCCTCTATTTTGTGACCATACACAACCATTTCTGTGAGTATCCTGATTACCAGTGTCTTGAATTCTGCATCTGATAGGTTGGCTATCTCCTCATGGCCTAGTTCTGTTTTTGGAGGTTTGATCTTTTCTTTAATTTGGGCCATGTTTTGTCTCTGCCTGCCTGTTACATAGTAAGGGACAGAGCCTTAGGTATTTGCCTGGGTGGGGCAGCCCATACTGCTGTGTTGTGGCACAGTCCAGATGACTCTTTTTCTTTAACTCCTTGGTTGTCAGATTTCCATACAGTTCAATTTCCTGGCAGTTCTGGTTATTTTTTGTTTTTAAATTTGTTGTCCTTCTTTTGGTTGTGGGAGGAGGCAAAGTGTATCTACCTTCACCTCCATCTTGGCCAAAAGTCTGAATCTAATTCTAGGGTTTTTTCTAATAGAATCTTTTATTGTACTTAGTTGGCAGAATTATGTGGGTAAAAGTTGTGCCTCAGCCAGGTTGCTTAATTGGAACATCACCCTGTACACACAAAGGTGGGTTCAGTTACTGGTCAGGACACATACCTAGGTTGCAGGTTTGATCCCCAGTCAGAGTGTGTGTGGGGGGGTAGGTGGTATTGATCAATGTTTTTTTTTTGTAAAGTCTATAAAAACATCCCTGGGTGAGGATTTTTTAAAAGGTTTTGTAAACAACTATTGGCACGAGAACTTCCACAGTAAATCATTCATTGCACACTACATATAAAGGAAGAAGCCTTGGGTGGAGGTAGAAAATGTAATATGTTCCATAGAAATTGGAGGGAAAGTCTTGGAAAAAAAGTATTACAATGACCAGTATTAAGTTACATTATACTTTTTTTAAGAACAAAAAAGCCCTGCAATTCAGTTCAATAAACATGAGTGCCCATGGCATTTTTTTCCATGCAGTGGCAGAGTCAGAAACAGTTGATTAAATGAGGAAGAAAGATGCCAGGGTATTAGGATAGCACAGTGTTACTTACAACAATGAGTACTTATTATTCTCATGACTTCTGTGGATTAAGTAAATGAACAAATTCATTTCTTGGAGAAACAGTTTTCGTATGTTCAGTAACTGGTTGGTTGGGTTTTTTGTTTTGTTTTTTCAGGTGAGAGGTCTGACATTCATTTAAGTACCCTTTTTTTTTCTCTCATATGCCCTGGGTTTTTGTTTTGTCTTAACTCTGATGTTGAACATTCGTCCAACATTTGTGGGAAGCTCGTTTAGGAAAGGAGCCAGGGTACTGTCTAAGACAGATGAAATTGATCTTAGACCCTAACCTTTACATTTTGGCAGGATTTGCAACTGTAGGGTTTTTTCCCCCGCATCAAAAAAACTGGCACTCTACTATCCTAGAGACAGACCCCTTCTTACAAATATTCCCTGTCTGTGTGTTCTGACTCTTCTGCTTCTCAGAGCCAAACCAGGGCCAGGAGGAAAGAGCTGCTGCCAGCTGAGATCTTCATTCCTTCTGTTGTAAATAAAGGACTGAAGATAGGCACTTCAGAGTGAGAAGGGTGATTGTGGCCGCCACACGTCTTTTGTTGGTTACATTGCAGCCAGCGAATCCCTCTACTGCAGCGGCTTCTCTCCATGTCTTCCTGCTAGCCTCCCTGAGCAATCAATCTCTGATACTCTGGGCCTAGGGCTTCAGATCTCCCCTAGTTGCTCTGCAAATGGAACTGTTTTTTTTTTTTTTATTATTCTCATTTTTGCTTTTTAAGTGATTTCTAGTCAGAAAAGAAGTAATGATTTCTTTCCCCCCAACTTTCTTTTTTTAACTATAAACCTTAAGAAGAGTTTTAAAAATAGTACAACAAATGTCTGTGTATCCTTTACCTACATTCAGAACTGTACCTCTTGCTACATATGCTTTATCTCTCTACGCAAAAGCTTTTTTTAACAACCATTCAAAAGTACAGCTATTGATACTTCATAACTGCACCAGCAAGCATCCCCTAAAAATACACTCTCCTGAATAACCAAAACATCACTATCAATGGAAGTGAATTAACATTCAATAAATCATTTAATACATAGTCCATATTTAGATTCCCCCAATTCCTCCCCAAAGTGTCGGCTTCGTTTATTTTTTCATCCAAAATCCAATCAAGGTTTACAACATTGCATTTGATGGTGTGTTTTATTTGGTGAATATGTTTTATCAGATCCAAAACTGTTCCTGCCCTCCTTTTTCCGGTTTTTATGACATTATTTTTGAAGTGCTCAGTCCAGCTGCCTTAGCAAAGCTTTCCTTATGCTATTACATATAAACTGCAAGTCACTAAATGTGAATTCCAGCATGCTTGCCAGTAACATTTTAAAAAGAAAATATTTTTGTTTGCGGTCCAAATACTCGATAGACTTCAGCGAGCTGGTTTGGATGCAGCTGGAGAAAAGCTATTTCCTGATGAGCCTAAATTCCAAGGTTTCCCGTCATTACCACCTTGAATGGTTGTCAAATGAATGACGTGCTTTTACGTTAAAAGTTAATTTTTGTTTTCTCATTGCCCCCCTGTAGTAAACTACGTTTTTTCAAGCGATAGACTTTTAACCAGACTTATATTTTGCCCTATTTTTCTCTGAACTCATTTACTTTTTACCCATTTGATTTCTTTATCTTGCTTAGGTATTTTCAAATGGCAAGAATAACTGATGTCAGAAAACAGACCAGAACTAACTCAACACACTTGAGTATTTTTCTTTGATACTTCTTTGTTTAAATAAGCCTTGTTTGACACAAAATTTACTTAAGTGTATTTAAAGCCTCCAAAGTACACAGCCATACAACACAGAGTCTGAGAGCTTACAGACAGTTTTGGAGAAGAACCCTGCTTAATTGCAAAATAATACTGACTTACTGAAAAGGTCTTTACAGTGTACTTTTACATATATCATTTGGCTTGACTTGCTCTTTATAACAACTGTATGAGGTAGCTGAGGAAAGTGGTGAGATCCTTTTTTCAAATAATGAAATTGAGGCTCAAATTGGTGTACATTGACTTGGCCAGGATCTCATGACACTAAGAGACAAAGATGGGATTTAAATCTGGTTGTGGATTGCACGCCAAAGGTATATTGTAGTAATCTCATTTGACTGAAATCTCTACTCATTCATTCTAGAGTCTTGTATACTTGGGCAAAAGCAATGTGTTTACCTTAGGAATACCACACTCCTACCATCAACAACAGCTCCCTCTGGTAGGAGTCCTGTATTATTAAATAGCAAACTCCTCTGATTTTGGAGAGACTCTGTTACCATAGAAATCTGGGAACATTATTAATTTAGGAGGCAGCCACTCAACCTAAATCATCCAAATACCAATTAGGGCCATCCTCTGGTTTAGATAGGTCTAACAAAGCATCAACCCAATTTGTACATCCTTCAATGAAGGCTCAATTGCATCCTCTTAACATATCCCCTCCTGGTACCTAATTATATTCACTGTCAAGAGTTTTGTTTTTGCTTTTCACCTAAAAGGTGATGGTGATCAAAACCACAAAAGGAAGGTCTGGAGGAATGTATCTCTGCTCCATCATGGGTTTGCCTATTTTGTTTATTTTACTGATTATAGGAAATTGGTAGATTGGAAACATCACAGTCACCATTGTCATGAGTAAATGATATAATCACCATCGGCAAGATGGCAGAGGAGTGAGTGGAAGCCACACTAACCTCCTCCCAGGGTCAATCTGGAATTACAACTCAATTGTGGAGAAATCACCCAGAACAAACAACTGAACGATAGTGAGAGAGAAGCCTTATAACCTTGGACAGACAGAAGAATCAGCTTCAGCACAAATTGACTGGTAAGGAGTACGGTGGAGACTCAAGGACTGGCCCGGCGCCCACAGGTGGCAGCGCCAGAGGGATAATTAAGCGGCCAGTTGGATCCCCCTGAGAAGAATGGGGTCTAAATCCTAAACTGGGATCCCCAGCCTTGAACACCAGAGCCCAAAAAGTACACAGATAACAACCGGTGGCGAAAGCAGCAGGGTTGCTCTCTGCCAGAGACAGATAGCTGGAGACGCAAAGAGCCGTTTAAAGGGCAAATGCACAGATTTTTCATTTGCTGTCACTTACCTGGGGTTCCAGCAAAGGCGGGGGCCAAGTGGGCTAGAGACGCCTGAAGAGAGCCTGGGGATGGAAGCTTTGAGGAGAGAGCTGAGACAGTAGTCACTGGGACCCCGGTGCTGAGTCATCCCCCAAATGGCGGCAGCCATCTTGCTTGGGCAGACCACGCCCCAAAACAATGGCCCCGCCCCCATGAGAGACTGCCCCAGCTCTCTGGTACTTAAGCCTAACTGCTGAGTGCAGAATGGTAGATTAACAACTGAGGGAGACAGCCACCGACAGTAGATCCCTGGCAAAGTGGGGGCAGGGTGGAGAGATTGAGAGATTGGGGATGGAAGCTTTAGGGAGAAAACTGACAGAGGTGGCCGCTGGGATCCTGGTGCTGAGTCATCAGCCATACAGCAGCGGCCATCCTGCTCAGGCAGACCACTCCCCTCAAGCAGCAGCAGCCTGAGGGCAACAACAGGCCCAACCCCAGGAGGGATTCTGTCCTGTCTTATGGGGCTTAAGCCTGACTGCTGAGTGCAGAGTGACTAGATTAACAACTGAAGGAGACAACTATAGACAGGAGATCCCTGGCAGTCTCATAGCAGGCTGTCTAAGGTCAGACAGGGTCAACATCTGACATCACCAGAGGCAGATCCAGAAAGAAAAAATGGTAAATACTAGAAGCTACCAAGACGAAATCCACTGTGGTCTTCATGATTAGTGATATTTTTTTTCCTGCATAGCTTTTTAACATTCATTTCTTGTCTAACAAGTTTGTGCATATTAAGTCACTAGAATTTATACCATAGTTTATTTCTCTCTCACAGTAGTCTTAATCTCTTCACACCCTTATTAATACTGGTTCATTTGCTGTTGATACTGAGATTGCAGGGGAAGGATATTTTTGCAGATGTGGGTTTGTTCCCTGGGCTTTGTGGTTTTCTTCTGGTAGCACCTGCACAACAGCAAACAAGACATGGTGGGTGGAGTGACCCTCAGCCAACCAGCTGGAGGGAAGGACTCACCAAAGACCTACCCAACAACAATCAGAACCCAATTCCATCCAGAGAGCCAACATAAATGACATCCCAAGGGTGTCAAGTTCAGGAGATCAAGTAGACAGCACCACTGAATCTCACAGTTCTCCTACCATAGAAGTTCACATCATAAACCCAGGGAGTCAGAACAGATGAACTTAAGAGGCAGAGGCTAACAAGAAGAATCTCACAAACAATGGGAAGACAAAGAAACAAACCCCAAGTGAAATGAAAGGAGGAAGCCTCAGAAAGAATGCTAAATGAAACAGAGGCAAGTCAACTATCAGATATTGAGTTCAAAGCAGTGGTTATCAGGAAGCTCAATGAGCTCACAAAGAATTATCAAAAACTACAGGGAAACTATGAGGAACTTACTGCAAACCATATCAACATGAAAAAGGAAATAGAAACTATCAACAAGGGCCAAGAGGAAATGAAGAATACAATTTCTGGACTGAAAAACACAGTAGAATGAATCAAAAGCAGGCTAGATGAAGCAGAGGATCAAATCAGCGAACTGGAGACAAGGTAGAAAAAAACTCCCAGAAAGAACAAAAAAAGGAAAAGTGGCTCAGGAAGAACAAAGAGGGATTAAGGGAAATGCAGGACAACATGAAATGTAACAATATCCGTATAATAGGAATACCAGAAGGAGAAGAAGAGCAAGATATAGAAAAACTGAAAAAGTAATGATGGAAAACTTCCCTAGTTTGATGAGAGAAAAAGTCACACAAATACAGGAAACACAGACTCCCAATCAAGAGGAACCCAAAGAGGCCCACTTCAAGACACATCATAATTAAAATGACAAAATTCCAAGACAAAGAGAGAATCTTAAAGGCAGCAAGGGAGAAACATGAAGTTAACATACAAGGGAGTCCCGATAAGACTAGCAGCTGACTTCTCAATGGAAACACTCCAAGCCAGAAGGGAATGGCAAGAAATATTCCAAGTAATGAAAACCAAGGGCCTGCAACCAAGACTACTCTACCCAGCAAGGATCTCAATTAAAATGGAAGGCCAAATAAGGAGCTTCCTGGACAAAAGAAGGCTGAGAGAATACACCTCCTCCAAACCAGCTCTGCAAGAGATGCTAAAGGGACTGCTTTAAGAAAAGGAAAAAAAAGTGAGAGAGAGAGGTACACAGGTATGAAAAAATGGCAATGAATAAGTACCTACCAGTAATAACCTTAAATGTAAATGGATTAAATGTTCCAATCAAAAGACATAGAGTAGCTGAATGGATAAGAAAACATGACCCACACATATGCTGCCTACAAGAGAACCACCTCAGAACAAAAGATCTACAAAGACTGAAAGTGAAGAGCTGGAAGCAAATATTCCAAGCAAATGGACAGGAAAAAAAAGCTGGGGTAGCAATACTGATATCGGACAAAATAGACTTCCAAAGAAGAGCCATAAAAAGAGACCCAGAAGGTCACTTCATAATACTCAAGGGAAGAAACCATCAAGAAGACTATACCCTGTCCTGGGATTATACCCTAAGAATCCTCAAACACCAATTCAAAAGAACCTATGCACCCCAATGGTTTGTAGCAGCACAATTTACAATAGCAAAATGTTGGAAGTAACTTAAGTGCCCATCAGTCAATGAGTGGATCAAAAAACTATGGCACATTTACACAATGGAATTCTACGCAGCAGAGAGAGAGAAGGAGATCCTACCCTTTGCAACAGCATGGATGGAACTAGAGAGCATTATGCTAAGTGAAATAAGCCAGGCAGTGAAAGACAAATATATGATCTCACCAATAAGTGGAACTTAATCAACAAAACAAATAAGAAAGTAAAATATAACCAGAGAGATTGAAATTAAGAACAAACTGATAGTAACCAGATGGAAGGTAGGAGGAGATAATGGGGAGGAAAGAGGGAAGGGTTGTCAGGAACATGTATAAAGGACACATGGACAAAGCCAAAGGGGGATAGGATCAAGGGTGAGAAGTGGGGATGGCTGGAGTGGGGGGGGGAGTATTGGGGGGAATGGAGACAACTGTACTTGAACAATAAAAATATGTGAAAAAAATTTTAATGATATAATAAAAATTATAAGGTTATTCATGGACTCAAACTTCCTCAAATAATAGTATTGTGTATATATACATATTTATATACATATACACAAATGTGCTGTATTTTGCCATGTATAATGCACATTTTTCGCTCAAATATTTGAGGAAAAAATAAGAATGTGCATTACACGTGGGTACAATAATGGGCATAATAATCTCATGTATAATGTATACAAAATGTGGACATTATAATGTTTATCTTCTTTTTTGTTTGTTTTTTTTTATTTAAGGTATATTTAGTATCTTTGTCACAAGAAGGCTAACAATGTAAAATCCTTGTATACGAAATATCAAAAATAACCCATACTGAGTGGCAAGTGATAATTGTTCTGAAAAGAAAAAGAACAGTCTGACATTTATTAAGAAGTTTCTTCCTGAATTTTCTTAAATGAAAAAACAAAAAAAACCACAAGAAAGGTTGTTTGTACTTAAGTTGCCAGTTTCTGTTTTTAATTTTATTAACATGTATTTTCATTGCATTTATGAAAAGGAATAGATAATGTATATACATAGAACCAACATTTGGGGGTGGCTGGTTGCCTTCTGAGGTGCTTCCATATGGTGAGTGCTCTTAGGACCTGGCTTAATCACAGCTCCCTCAACTAATAACTTCATTGAATTTGCAATCTCTCTGCAAATTGATCTCTGATTCACACAACAAAGTCAGTCCTAGCAAATGTGGAACTGTATTTTAAGTGACCATCTTGCCTAAATGCCCTCAGGCTCTCAGCTTCTGAGGGCAGAGACCAGGCATTGCTGGTCCTTGTGCATCCAGCACAGTACCTGCCTGGAACAGATGCTCAACAAACATTTGCTGAGCAGAATTGTCCTCAAGTAGGTAACAGAGAAAAGAAAGGCATTTCTTTACTGAGGTGACTGCCCCAAATAGAAGTGAATTCAGCCTTACATAGAATATATACACTCAAACTTCCAAAGGCAAACCAGTGCACCTCCTTGGGTACACTTTCTGACTGGTCACTTGGCAGAAGGTCATTATCCTCACCCACAGGCTCAATCCCACCTCTACTTCTGAACGTCTCAAACCAAGTTCTCTATTCTCTCATCATGTAACAAACAGGCCCACATGGAGTTATTTTGGGTCAAAGGGAGATATTGAAAATATCGATCGTTTAAATTTTTTAATGAAATATTAATCAAAGGTGGTTTGTGATTGTTTGCTTTCTATGACTTCTGAATTATGGATGGCAATTTCTTAGGAAGAACACAAGAGTTTTCTTTCACAACCAAAATTTTTCTTTTTTAACCAACAAAATTCTTAGAACTATTTTGAGTTTTTAAAAATTACTCATTGTTTTTCATTTCACTAAGTGGTTTTTCTTTCTTCTAAATTTTATTTCCAAAGACTTGAATTGACTTTTTAATTGTTACTCACATTTCTTAATAGCAATATTTGTTTGTAAAAAATACATTTGTTAAAGCTGGGGACAGTGAAACAAGGAAGGGCTTAGGATAGAAAAAGCAACTGGAGAGAGCCTACACTGGGCTCCTTTGGTTCTCTAGAAATGTTATAGGAAAGAATTGAGCCTACGTGGGGCTGCTTTGGCTCACTGGAGAGTCAGAGAAAAGGGGGCCTTGGAGACAGGTTCAGGGGGTTAGCCGTAAACCAGCTGCTGCTGCCCACTGCTCCCTTGGTTGCAAGTCTTGTGGGGACCCTAGAGTTTAGGAGATACATGCCTGAGAGGGAAGAAAGGTATGGGCGTGCTCCAAGGAGGAAGAGTGCCAATAGCAGTCTTAATAAAAGTTCTAAGGAAAATGGCTAATCCATATCAGGTAGGACAAGGATAGTTAATTTTCAAGTTATAATATTTATAATTTATGGCTATTATAAATATTACGAGAGTTTTCATGGCTGTGTCATAGCTTCTTAGTGATGCAAAATTGGTAAGACTAATGTGATATATAAATGTGTGACTTATTACACATCCTAATTGCAACCATGCTATAAAACAATGTAAACAGCTCCTTCTTGCAACAGATCATCATTACAAGGATCACTGCATTCCAGGATCTGAAGGGTGTCTTCATCTCTCAAGAAAATGTTAAGTCCTGGTCCCATCCAAAAATCCCACAAATAAACCCTCAAAATCAACTACTCGTTAAACATCCCCCCCAAAAAAAAACAGTTTATAAAAATACTGAAATAATATTTTCACAAAAAAGCAAAGCCTGAGTTTAGAGAGTAAGTATCAAGTACATGCACAAAGCTTTCATTTCACCCGTATATGAATGGCTCTAGAGGAAGATACACGAGAAAACCACCGACTACAGAACCTCGTCTTTGCGGCACCTAACCAAGGGCAGAAGGCGAGGAAATAAATAGCTCATAGGGCCAGTCTTCTGTCCTGTAGTCCAATCAGGGAGATCCCACAGTGTCACAAGGCTGTAAACGTCCAGAGATCTTCTCAGGTAACTTTCTGAGAGTTGGACTGTTTTGAGTTTTCATCTTGCTGTTCCAAATGCCAAGACTACTGCCTTTGGTGTCCTCAGCCTGAAGTCAGCCATCCTGCAATATGAATCAGAACCTGTTGTACAGTTGCATCTCCTTTAACAACAACAACAAGACAAGGGTTTCTAGAATGTGGTTTATTTGAGGAACATCTCAAATGATTAGTACCTGTACTCTCAATATTTAGAGGGTATGCCCTGGCTCATGTAGCTCAGTGGACTGAGTACCAACCTGAGCAATAAGAGGTCACTGGTTTGATTCCCAGTCAGGGCATATAACTGGGTTGCGGGCCAGGTCCCCAGTTGGGGGCATGTGAGAGGCAATGGATACATATTTCTCTTACATATCAATGTTTCTCTCCCCCTCTTTCTCCCTCCCTTCCTTTCTAAAAATAAATAAAATGTAAAAAAAAATATGTAGAGGGTATTAAAAGATCATGTACACCCAATACATGAAATCTTAAAGACTCCCATACAATGTCCAATAAGAATGTTTACTGTACTCCCTGAAGGGTGTTCCACAAAGCATTGGTTCCTGAAATACCCATTGTTGAGGTTCCCCTCTTAGAAATTCACAATATAAATTAGTATAAGGACACTGAGGAAATTTATAGGGGAAAGAGATATATATCTGTACTCGTATATATAGATTTATATATGAGGTCTGTCTGGAAAAAGTCCAGCCATTGTTAATATCACGAGAATGGTTTGTGCAACATTGATGTAACGTGGCAGCCAAGGAGAGTGGACTGGAATGCGCATGTGTGAACAATGACGACTTCACTGTACTAGTCAGTGGGGGCAGTAGACACCATTGAGTGAACATGGGTACTGTGTGGCTGTCGCATTCAAAATGACTGAGCAAGTAGCACAACGAATCTGCATCAAATTTTGTGTTAAGCTTGAACATTCCTTCGTGAAAACTATTCAGATGATTCAGAAGGCCACAGCTACGGGCAACTGATGATTGGCAGCTTCATCACAATAATGTGCTCACTCATGCATCATGTCTCATGCAGAGTTTTTTGGAGAAACATCAGTTCACCCAGGTGACTGAGCCCCCTACAGCCCAGATTTGGTGCCCTGCGACTTCTGGATTTTCCCAAAACTGAAATCACCTTTGAAAGGGAAAAGATTTCAGACTGTCAATGATATTCAGGAAAATACAATGGGACAGCTGATGGCGATTGGGAGAACTATGTGAGGTCTCAAGGTGCCTACTTTGAAGGGGACTGAGGCATCATTGTCCTGTGTACAATGTTTCTTATATCTTGTATCTTCTTCAATAAATGTCTCTATTTTTCATACAATATGGCTGGATACCTTCTGAACAGACCTTATATAGATAAACATATTTAACTTGGTTTAGTCCAGCATTTCCTAGCCTTTCTATATTTGTTATTATTTTAAGTTAGTGGAAGATAATAAAAGCAAAGAAGTGTTGTAAAGAAAATATATTCTCACTGTCAAGTGAGTGATCTTGACCTGTTCTTGCCATCCACCTGGGCTCAGTGATCACTGGTGAAATGATATCCACCATCACAGAAAACATTTCTGCCCTTATATTTTAAAATGAATGTTGCCCTGGCTGGTGTGCCTCAGTAGATTAAGGACTGGCCTACAAACCAAGGGGCCGCTGGTTCGATTCCCAGTCAGGGTACATGCCTGGGTTGCGGGCCAGGTCCCCAGTAGTGGGTGCACGAGAGGCAACCACACATTGATGCTTCTCTCCCTCTATTTCTCTTTCCCTTCTCCTCTGTCTAAAAATAAAAATGAATAATATCTTAAAAAAATAAAATGAATTTAAATGCTGGAACTCCACAGAAGGAAATATACAGATTACATACCCAGCTGCCTTCTCTGTTTATCATCTTTATGTACAGGACTCATAAACGTGATCTGAACGTAAATAATAAATGTGTAGATCATTTCTCCTAAAGCCACTCACTGATCTTGCCTGGCAGAAAAACTCTTAAATTTGAAAACTCCTTTGTCTACATTTTTAACTCCTGGTGTAATTTTGTCACATTTTTTCCTGCTTGCCTTTTCCCTAAACAAGGGTGTCTCCTCATTTGCTGATTTGGGTGAGGGTAAGACTGTATACCATATGCATTTTACATAAGAACACACTGTCTTCTTTAATTAGCACAAATGAAATTAAGCACTAGTGGTCAGTAAACCATCTCTTTGACTCATGAGATCAGAAAATTGAAAGGGTGAAGGAACACCTGAATATAAAGTTCCAATTTTTAGAGAATTAAATTTAAACAGGTCTTTATTTTTATTTCTTTTTAGAGATTAAAGATCAGGAAATCTTACCCATGGAAGTGGCCACCCTACACTGATAGCCTGTGAATTTCTCCTAAGCCAGGACGAGGTTTAAGTAACTTGAATGGTGCTAGTCAACAGAAGTGAGCTCATGGCCAGTTCCACTATTTGTTAAACAAACACAGGTACTCGTATGAATGCAAAGATGGTCCATGAGGTGAGCACCATCTGAAAGCTCTAGCTGGGCATCCTGTTACTCTACCCATAGAAGCTCTTTTTTCTGAGATTTCAATGACAGCCACGTTGCTCACAGAAATGGCCTCTGCAGGCTGAGGTGGCACTTGGGGTGACCAGCACAATTTCAGGCATCAGATGAAAAGTCTAACACAGTGATTCCTTGCTCTTTTTGGTGTGCAGACCCCCTTAAGACACTCTCCCCCCGAAATGAGCAGATGTCCATATATCATTTTACATAAAAGATAATGGGCTTTCATGAACTCCCTGACGCCCTTCTTTAGACCACACGGTAAGATTAAGATCCTTTGCCCGAGGATGTCTTCTGTCATCAAATCATGAAACTTTCTTATTCCTCTTTATATTCCCAGCTTGAACTATGTTACCACTAAAAGAAGTGGTGGGTAGCACTGAAATATTTGCCTAGATGACTGGTAGGAGGAACATTAAAAACAAAGTTGGTATTGTAAATCTATAGGTACAAAAAGTAGATGAGTTGGTTGCCTAGGGCCAGGGTAGGTTGGAGAGATGAAAAGTGACCGCTGATGGGCACGGGGTGTCCTTTAGAATGATATAATGTTCCAAAGTTAGGTCACAGTGATAGTTGTGCAACATTGTGAATATACTAGAAACCATCGAACTATAGACTTTAAATGGGTAAATTTGACAGTATGTAAATTATGTCTTGATAATGTTGTTTTTAAAAGTTGGTGTTGTGAGAAAGGGAAAAGATGGCTCAGCAGGAACTAGCAATGAACCTCATACGACCAGAGGTAATGTGCGGCCTCCTTATTAATTGTTTTCAATAACGGAGGAACTAGAGGAATTTTGGTGAAAGATCATTAGAGTTTTTCTCATCATGGGAAACTGTGGAGACTGAGTGTTTAGGTCTCCTGAAGAGTGTAGAATGTGGAGGACCACCCACAAGAATAAAAAGCACTGGCTCAATCCAGTAGGATCTCTGCCTACCCCAATATTGGGTTTATGAGAGTGATTCAGTAGGGAGACCACGGCTGCCCTCCATGACATCGCTTTGAAGGTTAGGAATATGACACCAATTTCCCCAAATCTTTCTTCTTCATACACTATGAACTGTTGACTAATAAATGCATCTAAGTCCATCTTGAACCAATTTATATTTTCAGCTTGTTCTAACAAATTCCATATGCTTCCCAATTTGCTTTGGATGATTGAGTGGAATTTTTGCGTGGAGGCAGAGCCTGGCGTATAGAACCTTGAGGTCCTCATGTCTCTGATTCTCACCACTCCCTTCTCCACAAGACTGTCAAAGGCTCTTTATAAAATAGGGGTAAGAGTTTCCAACTCTGCTTTTTCTACCAGTCCTGTGCTTCCACTGCCTCCTGATTCTAACGTGGAGAGCTAAGCAGGTCGGTGTAGTATACTGGTACAAAGAATGCACACCACAGGCATGGGTCCTTGGGACATCATTTTGGTGCCCTGACATGACCACTTTCACTAAGTGTCAGAACTTATCTGGTTTAATTTTACGACAGATGGAACTGAGGTCCAGAGAGAAGAAACCATTTCACCCAGGGTCACATAACTAGCCAGTGGCAAAGCTGAAAAAGCGGCATGTCTTGATTCCCACCTATTCTGCTTTCAAAGCTACCAGGGTGGCTCCTGGACTTGCTGTAACACTCATCTCAGCCCCTGTCAGCTTCTCTTCTGATTTCATTTGTGATTTGACCCAGCACTGACCTCACCATCCTGTTGGGTCTCACCCATGTCTGCTTCATCCTGGTCAGATTCAAATTCAGTGCCCCGGTCAACA
>VMDR010010336.1:0-31027 GCA_007922815.1 Macrotus californicus | reverse complement strand
TGTGTGTGTGTGTGTGTGTGTGTGTGTTGGGGCTGAAGATCTACTCTCTTAGCAAATTTCAAATATGCAATCCAGTATTATTAACTATACTCACTATGGTGTACAGTACATCCCTGAACTTATTCATCAGATAACTGAAAGTTTATACCCTTTGACCACCATTATTCATTTCTTTTCCCCTTAAGCTAACACTTCTTTCCTCAACCCTATACTTAGATCATAGATCATAGCTACCAAAAATAGGCAGAACATTAAAGACCAACCACAGGTAACCACTCATTTGGAGATGAGGAAGCTAAATATCTGAGCAGAGTAGACAATGTGTCCAAGGTCATAAGGCCAGGGCTAGAACCTAGGCTCTTTCCACTGCTGCACATCCTCTCCGTTTAGTGTCGAGTAGGATAGACATTTTCACCCCCGTAACAATGCCAATGGCTTCCTCTTCTCTATCTAATATGCTTATGCTGTTGCTCTGTATTTCCATTGGCAAGTATTCTTTTTATAGTATAAAGTAAGTACTGAGCTATATATAAATCCAGATTCCTTTCAGGTCCTAGGGTGTATCTCTCATCTTCATGGTCCAAGATGACTTCTGGAGCTCCAGTTATTATATCCATGACCCATGCAGTAAAATGGAAGGAAATAAAAAGAAGATGGGTCCCCTCCCTATAAGAAGGCTTATAAAGATTCTCATATAAAATTTCTTCTGTCACTCAGAAGCCATCACTTAGTCCCTCGGCTACATGTAGCTGCAAGGGAGGCTGGAAAATGACTCTTCATTCCTGGAGGAAACATGCAAAATAAACACCAGGTTGGTATTACTAACAGAGATGAGAAGAATTGGCATTGGAAGGTAATTAGCATCCTCTGCCACACTGCCTCATGGGGCTAGTGTGATGGTGAAAGAAGATAATTTTCCTAAATCCTTTAGTCCAAGATTGACAGATAGAAAGAGTTCAGTATGTGTTATCTATTACTATCCTAATACCGTCTGCCTCATTGTATATCACCACTACTGCTTTTGAATTCAGTGGTTCTCAAGAGTGAACACATTTCAGTTCTATCCACTGCTCTTATCAAATGTATACAAGTGCACTGATGTTTGGTTTCTCCCAACATGGCAAGAGATGAGGAAATGAGTACAATACTCTGGGTGCCTTTAAGACTGGGAACCTACCAACTGGCTTGAAAGCAGGGGAGAGAGTTTTTTCTGGGATGCTGACTCCTGCCAATTTTGCAATAAAAATCCAGACAGTGAATCCATCAGAAGCATTAAAATTTCTTGACCCAGTAATTTCACTTCTGGGCATCAATCAGAAAGAAATAATTTCAATATATAAAGCAACTTTATGTACATAGATATCCTCTGCCCAGCTACTTATAACTCTGCAAAAAATTAGAAATATCCTAAGTATCCAACTATACAGAAATGGTTAGGCAAATATTGATAGACTGTTATGTAACCACTAAAATGGTATTTATGACAAACATGCTATGTTTCAGTGATAAAATGCAGTATTAAATTATAGTTTATACAGTATTAACCTAATTGTGAGAATGCATCTAGAAAATTACTTCAGAGAAAATATGTTAAAGAAGATTTGGGATTAGGAATGATGACTAGTCCTAGCCTTGGGACTATGGATTTTTTAAAAAATTATGTAAACATTCTTTTTGGTACATGTTTTTAATTTTTTGAAGAGGAATATGGATCCTTTGACTATGTGGAATTGAGTCATCTAACTCCAAGTGTACTAATTTTACCTGCATTTTGATAAGCAGCTCTCTAGAAAAAGACTCTGTTTTGTAAAATGGGTTGCACACACAGATATTTATAGTTACATGATTTTGTTTTTATAAACAAACATTTGATTTTACAATAATATTAGTTTTATAGAAAAGTTGCAAAGGAAGCACAGGAAGTTCCTAAATGCTCCCATATGCACACATACCCAGTTTGTCCTGTCGTTAACATCCTAAATTACTCGGGTAAACTGATCACAACAAAGGAATCAATACTGATACATTATTATAAACTAACCTCCATACTTTATTCAATTTACTTAATTTTTCTAATATCTTTCTCCTGTCCTATGATGTCATCTAAGATACCCCATTACATTTATTACATCTAGCAGCCATGTCTTGTTAGGCCTCTATGTATGGTGACAGTTTCTCAGAATCCCCTGGTTTTTGATGACTTTGACAGTTATGAGGAGGACTGAGATATTTTATATAAGTTTCTTCATTTTGCATGTATATGATGGTTTTCTCCTGGGTAGACTGAAATTATGAGCATTCTTTTAGGAGGAAGACCACAAAAGCTCTATACCATTCTTAACACAACAGGATGATGTAATAAAAATCTATTTCTAGTTCTCTATATTTTTGAAAGTATGTATTATGAACAGGTGCCACATTAACAATGGGAACTGAAGTAAATTTTATTTAAAGGAAGAAGAATGAGAAAGAGGAGGAGAAAGATGAATTTAACAGCAAAGGAGTGAAAAACGATGAGGTCAGATGCTAAAGGACATTTTCGCTGCTTGTATTTTTCCCTTGACCACCCTCCCATCAGTATTGCAAAATTATGAGTTAGGTGAACAGCATAAAGCATCTGAGGGGAATGTTCCTTGGTTGTATTTTGGTTGGTGGCAGCTGGGACCTACACATGCTGGATGTTATCTTTACCCAGTAGAGTGGTGTGGACCCTGGAAGTTTGAAAATCACTACTGATGAATGAAAGTGATTGTTTTCTGAAAATGGTCATATTATCAATAACATCTCATCAGCAAGATAAGCACATGGGAAGTTCCACGTGCTGAAGGGCTTTCTTTGAGATTATACAACCTCAAATCTGAAAATAATACTCAGGTATGAAAGCGAATGTTTAAAATAAGAAGTCACAAAAATTATGATTTAAAAAGCTCGCAGATGACAAAAATATTACAAAATTTAGAAATGTGATATTTTTACTAATTGACTGACATACTTTCCTAATATTCTTTTTCCTTCATTGTTGGTTACACACTTTTGATGCCTCTTCATATGGCAAAACTTTTATGATATCTTTTTTTAAAAAGAAAATCTAAAATTAACTCACTCTTTCCTTTAGCAAGGTCAAAATTATTTTTATTATTGATAATTTGGAAAACTTTCTTTCAATGTCACATCTCATAATGTGTTCCTTTTATGGTTACTGTCAACTTGGGGCATCACCCTCATTGAAGTTTATTTTGTATGTAAGCTCTAAGAACTCAGAGCACTTCAAGACTTCCTGTAAAGTTACTAATCTTAAGTATTCTTTATATCGATGACACTTACTAACCAGTAGATTGTTGCTGTCTTCTTTGTAGTGGCATATTACGAGTTCTATGTCATCTTTCTGGAAGTCAGTATTTATGTCAAATTATTGGGAAATTTAAACACTAAAATTCTCATAAATTCTATTTCATGCAATTCTCCTGAAAAAAGAAAAATTCGTGGCGGAGTAAAATTGCCTATGCTACCTTGCTGGTAGGTGATAACTTCCATTTGAGTAGGCATCAATTGCAGCCAAACTCTCCACCTACACTTGACACATCTGATTATTGAAATTTCCATAGACGATCTTCTGGCTTCATACACATCCAGCTCCTTATTTCTCCATCACTTCGAATGTCAGTTACCACTGGGCATGTTTTTGTATTGGCGGAACTTTTGGCCTGCTTGCCTCTTTGTGACATAAGCCCATTAATCAGCAAAGTAATATTGGAAACCATCCCTACACCTAGATGACTAACAGAAACATAGCTCTACCTGGAGGTTACTTCAAACTCTATAAATATGTCCAGCTAATCCCCTTGCTACTCATGCCCCTAACATGCTTGGGGGCTTGAGCAAGAATACAAGTGGAGACCTACAGTTCGTATGTAGAATATTTAAAAGTTATAAATCAAGCAAAAATAAGGTTAAAACATATTTCATCATCCTACCTTAGCACATATACTTTCATAACAACTGTATTTTTTAAAAATACAGATAAGACTATGGTTTCTATATGACAAAGTCAGCAAGATATCAAAGATGACTGAATTTCATTATCACTGCATATGTGCTTGGTGTTCCATTAATGGGTTGGGGAATGTTTGTATGTGCAATCAAATAAACTATGCACAATTCCCACATTCTAATACATGTATCCCATATCATTTCTTTATCTTACCTTCACTTCAGCAAAGTCACTAGTTGAGGTATTATAATCAATATTTTTCACAGTTTGTGTGTTATATTGACAGTAGTGATCTAATGAATTAAAAAATATATATTAAAATGCTGTCACATATATTTATTGATTTTTAGAGAGAGAAATAGAAACATTGATTTGTTGTTTCACTTATTTATGTGTTCATTGAATTGATTCTTACATGTTTCTTGACCACGGATCAAATCCACAACATTGGTGTATCGGGATGGCGCTCTAACCAACTGAGCTATACAGTCAGAGCCATGATATTTCATACACGAGGTCTGTCCAGAGGTGTCCAGCCATGTAATATGAAAAACAGAGACAGTTGTTGAAGAAGATACAAGATACAAGAAATGTACATAGGACAATGACACCCCAATCCCTTTCAAAGCAGGCACCTTGGGACCTCACACAGTTTTCCAATCATCATCAGCTGCCCCGTCATATTTTCCTGAATCTCATCAACAGTGTGAAATTTCTTCCCTTTCAAAGGTGATTTTAGTTTTGGGAAAAGCAGAAGTCACAGGGCACCAAATCTGGGCTGTAGAGGGGCTGAGTCACCTGGGTGATTTGACATTTCACAAAAAAGCTCTGCACGAGACATGATGTATGAGAGGGTGTGTTATTGTGATGAAGCTGCCAAACACCAGTTGCCCATAGCTGTAGCCTTCTGAATCATCAGAACAGTTTCCGTGGAGGAATGTTCAAGCTTAATCCAGAATTTGGTGCAGATTCATTGCTCTCCTGGCTCAGTCATTTCCAATGCCACAGCCACAAAGCACACATGCTCACTGAATGATGTCTACCACCCTCACGGACTAATACAGTGAAGTCATCATTGTTCACACCTGCACATTCTAGTCCTCTCTCCTTGGCTGCCAGGTTACATCAGTGTCACACAAATTATTGTTGTTATATTAACAGTGGCTGGACTTTTCCTGAAAAGACCTTGTATAGTTTTAAAAATAAAAAATTTTTCAAGTGGCAAATTATAAATTAATTGTAATAATTATTTACATTTAACTAATTTTAATTTTAATTTTTTATTATTATGTTTTATTGATTATGCTATTACAGTTGCTCTGAGTTTTCCCTCCACCTAGCACCTCCCCACTCCCTCAGGCAATCCCCCCACCATTGTTCTTGTCCATGGGTCATGCACATAAGTTCTTTGGCTACTCCATTTCCTACACTGTACTTTACATCCCCATGGCTGTACTGTAACTGCCTATTTGTACTTAACCTCCC
The DNA here is from genome assembly GCA_007922815.1 of Macrotus californicus. Classification (NCBI taxonomy): domain Eukaryota; kingdom Metazoa; phylum Chordata; class Mammalia; order Chiroptera; family Phyllostomidae; genus Macrotus; species Macrotus californicus. The sequence goes on along the minus strand of VMDR010010336.1, from coordinate 25,551 downwards.
ATACCCCCCTCCCATCTGACGACCATCAAAATGCTCTACATATCCATGATTCTGTCTCTATTCTTCTTGTTTGCTTAGTTTGTTTTTTAGATTCAATTGTTGATAGATATATATTTATTGCCATTTTACTGTTCATAGTTTTGATCTTTTATTAAATAAGTTCCTTTAACATTTTATATAATAATGGTTTGGTGATGATGAACTCCTTTTGTTTTATCTTGTCAGGGAAGCTCTTTATCTGCCCTTCGATTCTAAATGATAGCTTTGTTGGGTAGAACAATCTTGGCTGTAGGTCCCTGCTTTTCATGACTGAATATTTTTTGCCAATCCCTTCCAGCCTGCAAAGTTTCTTTACAGAAATCAGCTGACAGTCTTATGGGAACTACCCTGTAGGTAACTAACCTCTTCTCTTGCTGCTTTCAAGATTCTCGCTTTATCTTTAACCGTTGGCATTGTTATTATGATGTGTTTTGGAGTGGGCCTCTTCACATCCATGTTGTTTGGAACGTTCTGTGCTTCCTAGACTTGCATGTCTATTTCCTTCATCAAATGAGAGAAGTTTTCTTTCATAATTTTTTCAAATAGATTTCCAATTTATTGTTCTTTCTCTTCTCCTTCTGGCACCCCTACAATGTGAATGTGGGATCTCTTGAAGTTGTCCCAGAGGCTGCTTATACTATCATTTTTTTTTAAATTCTTTTTTCTTGTTCTTTTTTTTTTAAGATTTTATTACTTTATTGTTCATTTACAGTTGTCTGCATTTTCCTCCCATCTTGTTCTGATTGGTTTTTTTTTTTCTTCCTTATATCCTAAATCATTGATTTGATTCATAGCTTCATTCACTCTACTGTTGTTTCCCTGTAAATTGTTTATTTCAATTAGTATATCCTTCATTTCTGACTGGGTCTTTGTTATGCTGTTGAGGTCCTCACAAAGTTTCTCAAGCATCCTTATAACCAGTGTTTTGAACTCTACATTTGATAGATTGCCTATCTCCATTTCATTTAGCTCTTTCTCTGCAGTTTTTATCCATTCTTTCATTTGGACCATGTTTCTCTGTGTCCTTGTTTTAGCAGCCTCCCTTTGTTTGTTTCCATGTATTAGGTAGAGCTGCTTTGACTCTGTGTCTTGGTAGTGTGGCCTGATATAATACGTGCCCTGTAGGGTCCAATGGCACAGCTTCCCCTATCTCCCAAGCTGAGTGCTTGAGGTCTACCTCTCCTGTGAACTGAGTACACCTTCCTCTTGCAATTGAGTCTTGGCTTCTGTTAACAGGTCAATGGGAGGGATTTGCTGAGGCCTTCAGCTGCAAGGATTGGCTGTTTCCATTTGCCACCAACCTCTGCCCTCCATGGAGGATCAGCTGTGCAGGGGCAGGGTGGTAGTCCTCCAACATGGCTTGTAGCTATCCACTGGGTGTGCTGGCCATGGGGTTTCCTGGATGGTGCAGGCCAAGGTCAACCCCCCACCTGTGTTTTGCCCTTGGCCACCCTGCCTGAGCTATAAAGCAATCTGAGGTGGCTGCTACTTGTGCTCAGCTTGGAGATTTTGAGGCAAAGCCAAGCTGTGAATCTAGACCGGCTGCTGCTAGTGCCAGGCCTAATGCTCACTGAGGCCAGCTGTTGCTTATTTGAGAGGATTTAGGAAGTTGTGAAGCATGAGCCAAGACCAGCCCTTCATTTGGAAAAGCAGCTTGGGTGGAACTATAAGTTGGGTAGGGAAGAGTCTCTGGGGATCTCCAAGGAGGGTCAAACAGTGTTAGCCAGGTTGATGGAGTCCCAGATATGGCACCAGCTTGCTGGCTCTTTGGGGGGAGGAATTAGAACAGGGACAGTGGCCTCTGTTCACCTTGATAGTAGACATTTCAGTTTCTCCCTGTATGCCACTGGTGTCTTTCAAGCTGCTACCCTTTTCAAGGTGCTGGAGCTCAAAGGGAATGAGTCTGAATAGGTGAGTCCATGTGTGGGTTCTTTGAGAGGAACTGCTTGGGTCTCCTGAAGTTTCTTCCACCGACTCAATCCCTGCTGGTTTTTGCAGCCAGAAGTTGTGGGGACTTATCTTTCTGCTACTGGAATCCTGGGCTGGGGGTTCTGGTTTGGGTCTGGGACTCCTCACTCTCAAGATATCCCTCCAAAATTTTTATCCAGTACATGTAGGTGAGGGACCAGCTTGTTTTGCATCTGTACCCCTCCTACAAGTCTGGATGGATGTGGTCTCTTTAATTCTGTAATTGTCAGACTTCCATTCAAGTCAACTTCTGACGGTTCTGAGTGATGGTTTTTCTATATTTTTGTTATAATTCTGATGTGGTTGTGTGAAGAGGTGAGCCATGTCTGCCTATGCCACCCTCTTGACTGGAAGTCCTTATTTTAATTCTTAATAAAAAATAACTATTAACAGCTCTAGTGTTCATCTATTTAGTTGCCACAGTAAAAATAAAAAAGAAGTATGCTTAAGTGTTCCTCCCCCACCATGTACAACTTTTGTAAAACTGCTACTTTATGAGGAACTCTCCTATGGAATAGTAAGTGAAACAATAAGATGAATTCCTAGTGATTAAGCGTCTCTAGGAAAGGATGCATAGTTATGCAAAAATCTGCTTACCTGAGAGGAAAGACTTGTCAAGTACATTAGTTCATCTTTTTAAAAAAATCTGAGAATTTCCACCACTCAAATCCTCCCATGCCCCTAAGCCATGTACCTCCCTGACATCTTTAATGGCACAACCCAAAGAGATTCACAGCATTCAGACTGAATCACTTTTTATTTTGAGGACCCAGGGCAATAAATGTGAAGTGTTTACCTGGGTCTAAACAGTGTTGGTCACGAGGGTGGAGGTGTAGACTCACTCACTGGGCCACTCCAACAACAGGGGCACTCACCTGTATGTCAGGAAGCTGACAGGTGTGTCCGTGTTTGTTTACCAGGGTCCTCCAAAGTGCCAGACCCAGGAATGGGGATCCTCATTCCTGGGCCCAAGTGTGTTTCTATTAAAACCCAAACTGAATGTGGTTTGATCATCTTGAATTGACAGGATGGTCCCCCGCCCAAAATTTGGTTTGGATGTCAAGCATAATGATGATATACACATACACACTGAGAGGATATGAAAAGATTTCTTACTTATATCATGAGTCTTTCTGGGGAGAACAGGGAAGACTACCATGCTGGTCTAAAAATGGCTGGAGAGAGGAGAGAAAGGATAGTGGCTTGGGGTGTTCCTGGTGGTTAGGATGTGGGACTGGAGCGAGGGTACCCACACATGTGGGCAGGGGCTCGCATGGTGTGAGCTTCCCTTCTGTGCAAAAGCGGGGACACCCAGGCTTTCCTATCAGCTTGCCCAGATGAAGGACGGAAAGGAAAGAGGTAAGGGTGAGGCTTAAGTGCTGTCAGCAATCAAACGTCAGAAAATAGAGTGAACCTCTTTATTACAAAACATTTCCCTAAATCTCCCTTAGCTGGATCCCAGAAATACCCACCACTGCTCTAGCACCGCCCACACAAGGGGAAGTGTGAGGGAACACAGCGTGCGAAGAGACTTAAGAGCTGAGAGCAGTTGCAGTCAAAATATCTTAGCAAAGTGGAGCATTACTCAGGCCCCTTTGGGGGTCCCTGAAAGTGCCTGTACTAGTGAGGAGCCTTGAATCTCATGGTAAACCCTTCTATAGATGATCATTTGAGCTGCATTAAAATGTGTTTGGCAGATTTATACTAATCTCCTCATGCTCTGGTTTTCCTTGTGATGAGTGGAAGCGTGTGACGGAACTTCTAGCCAAAGGTTAGGAATGCTGTTGGCCATGAAACAAGAACCTCCCAGGACCAAGTTTTATCTGCACTGAAACCATTCAGCAGCTCTCACCTGTAAGTCACCTTCAGCTTACCTGTACTTGAGTGTACTTTTCTTCTTCCTCTTCCTGAAATCCCCACCCAGCAATCATCCCTTTCCTCATCTATATATAACTAATTAGTCATGCTTCCTCATGAGCCTGTTCTCTATGACTCTCTCCCTGTTGTCATTGTGCTGGGTCCATCATGCCTTCGTAATTACACAGCTGTTCACAGCCACACTTCCCTGCCGTCCTTATTCTCCCACGGAAAACCTGCCTGTTCACGACTCCGGCTCCCACTCCTGCCTTTCTCCAGGCCTTGTTTGGACAGGTAGCCCAGCCTCTCCCAGTGACATTCATTGAGTACCACTCCACACATAACAGGAGATTGGGTTGGACCTAATAAAATGATCATTATTAGAGCTCCCATGTATTGACTGTTTACTTTGTACCTCATGCTGGGCTATGCTCTTCATGAGCATGGTCTCATTTGACAATAATACTCATAGGACATAACCTCAATGTCACGCTTGAGGAAAGTGAGGCTCCGAGACATTGAATAAGTGGCCAGAAGTCACACAGCTGAAGAGGTCCTGCCAGGCTCTGAACCCACATCCAGTTCTGAAGTCCAGGCTCCAAATCACCATACTCTACTCCTGTGAAAGCCTGCTTCTAGAATTCAGGCCTTTTCAAATGGTGTTGAAGCCCCACACATGCTTTGCCAATTTTAGACACAGGTAGAAATCCTTCTAACCCCCTCTCCTTTCCTTGCAGTTGCCTCTTGGATGGTGATGTTTTTCCCTATTGTATCATTCAGATTTCTTTGCTGCATGTGGACGAACTTAAATTAATTTTTCAAAGTGTTATTTCAATATACCACATTCTAGTGTAGTATATTACTCTTCTGAAAAGTGTGGTACTTGGAAACTTCAAGTAGCCTTGAGTAACTTATAATTATAATGAATTGTGTTGAAGCTATGTGCATTTTTATTGTGTATAATTTAACAAGTATGTGATGACTATCTAATTATAGCCTGTAGTTCACAAAGTCATACTTTACAACAATATTTCCTTGGTAGGTATTTCATCAGTCCCTGGGACCAGAAATGCAGGAGAAATGGTCATTCCAGGGCTTTAGAGATTTTTGTTGTTGACAACGTGAAACTTAGCATTGCACTTCCCTACCAAGCTAATTGCCTCTTTGTTTCCTGATTTTCCCTCCCTCTTTGGGGGATCTGACAACACCTCAAACTCATTCACTAAATAATACGAGGCTCAGGGGATACTCTTGAACATAAAGATGACAGCACAGAATCCCATTCTCCTTTGTCACCCCAGGGCCAGGCCCTGTGGTTCTGCCTTTTTGTCCATCTCCTCGACCCTTCCCCAGGTCCACCTGTCTTTGAGCCTTTGTGAAGCAAGAGCATAACCCCAGGTTTCTAAAGTGCAGACTTCTTGGGATTCCCCGAGAATGGAGTCTCCACAGACCAGACAGTTTTTAAAGAAAACTACTGAAATAATTCCTTCAGGCTAATCTCAATCCATTTCTCAGGCAGAGGAATGAAAGCAGCTGTTATTACTGAGGGCTTCCTCTGGTTTCTAAGAGATAGGCTTTTATCTGTACTTAGTTCACGCAAAAACACCGTGAGGTGGTATTGTCACCTCCATATACTCACAAGGAAAACAGCCAGAGAGGGTAGACAAGGCCACTAAGATTTGACTTGCACCGTAAGAGTTATCCATGAGACAAAAATCTGTTATTCAAGAATAAAACAGGAAAATAAAGTGTACATTTTTCTACCTCTGCAAAACGCCCCGAGGACTCCCTGACATCATTGCGTTCTTCAAGTGCTCAGTTAAAGAAGACATAAGAACAAAGGAAACCCTGTTGGCTCTGTCTTCAGACTGTGTCCTGAGTCTCACCACCCCCACAGCTGCCCCCTTGGTCCAAACCACCATCGTCTCTCCCCTGGCTCACTGCAATAGCCTCCTAACTGGTCTTCGTGAGTCCACCCCTGCTCTGCTTCGGTGTGTTGGCAACAGAGCAGCCAGAATGACCCTGTTACAGCCAAAGTCAAACTAGCTCCCTTCTCTGATCAGAGCCTTCCAACGGCTCTTTTTTCTCTGAAAGGAAAAGCTGAAGTTGTTACAATGACAACGACCTTGCCCACTCTGGCCCTCAAGTGCCTCTGTGACCTCATCCTCTACCCTTCTCTTGCCTTCTCTCCCACTGGTCCCACCACACTCCTGACTCAGGGCCTGGGCTCACCTGTCCTTCTGCCTGGACAGTCACATAGTGACCTTCCTCATCTCTTTTGAGTCTTTGTTCAAACGTCACCTACTCAATGAGACCTTCCCAGATCACCCAAATCGATAACAACACTTCCCTCCGTTCAAATCCCCAATCCCCCACTCTCCTTTATTCTCTTTGCTTTTCCATCATCGCACTTAAACCACCTTTTCACAGACTCTGTTTACTCGCTCACTGTGTTTATTGGCTGCTTCATTCCATTGTAATATGCAAGAGAGCGGGGTCTTCATTGTCTCTTTTGTTCATTGATGTATGATTAGACGCTGGAGTCCTGCCTGCCACGAAGTCGCCACTCAGACACTTGAAAGAATAGATGAATAAATGGGGGCTGAGATGACACAAGTATTCTCTTTGTGTTTCACTCTTTCTCTGCTTCCCCAGAAGAGCCACACTGCCAGCCTCCTTGAAATCTGGGGTCATTTAAGAAGCCATGCATTAAGAAATAGCCTAAAAAGTGATTTAAAAAATTATAGCCATATTCTTCAGGGTTCTGACAATAATATTGAAATATTATGGCACCTTAAACGATTCTACGCCTTCTAAATCCTCAGAATAATTTGTCACATCAAGGAGAGAACTAATTGAATTATTCCCTCCTGTTGAATCAAGAATTTAACTGATTTGCTTGTGTTTCCTCATTTTGGTGTGCTGTCATATATAAGCACAGCTTTGATTTTTGTGTTGAACTTTTAAAAGCTTTGTTAACTAGTCTATGTGACATTTTCCAGGCAGAATTGCCATGATTTAAGCATCTATGGATTCACCAATATCTAATCCTCATTAAATATTATTATTAAAGTATAATGAGTCCTCATCTCTAGAGTAAGAATTTCCTTGAATGATGTGAGATCAAGGAAATCTAATACTATTTTCTTTCTTTCAACAAATATTGACCAAGTGTCTGCTATGACAGACTTAGCACTAGATACAGAGGTCCCAGGAATGAGCAATAACCAATCCTTGTCCCAGAAGCGTTCATTCTAAGGGAGAAGACTAATAGATAAATACCTAGCAGTTCTAAGGTACTCTAAGTGCTATAGCAAATTTATTGAAAAATATTGTGAAAACATGGAAGAAAGAGTGGTCTAAAAAAAAATCCTGCTCTAGCCAGTGTGTGGCTCAGTTGGTTGGAGCATAGCCCTGTAGACCAAAAGGTCATAGGTTCGATTCCTAGTCAGGGCACATGCCAAGGTTGCAGGTTCAGTCCCCAATCAAGGCATGTAGAGAGGCAACTGATTGGTGCTTCTCTCTCGAATCCATGTTTCTCTCCTTCTCTCTCCCCGTCTCTTCCCCTCTCTTTAAGGTATATAAACATGTCCTGGAGTGAAGATTTAAAAAATTCCTGTATTCTCATTGTAGATCTTTGTGCTTTTTTATGTTTATTTATTTAAAAATGTTTATTAAGCTCTTACCCAGTTCTAGGCATTGTGCTTGTCCCTTGGGATGCGGACATGAGTGAGACGCCATCTTCTCAGAGGCACTGCTAATGATTATGTTATTCATGCTGATCCTACGTGGGTGGCTGCCAACATTGATTCTTGAAATGCCACTTCTAAAAGTGACCAGTCGTAACTGGCGGAGCTTTAAAAGCAGGCCTTTTCCGTGGTGTAGTCACTGGACACTTTATGGGCCAGGCCCCAAGCCATCGCTGCTGAACAGTCTAGTGTCTAATCACCACGTGTCATGCCAGGCGGACTGGTGGCTATGAGTTTCAGGGAATATTTCAACCAAATAGAGCACCCAAGACTTGTAGCGACTCTTGTCCATAGTCTTTTCTTTGATTCTTGAATAATGTAACAAGATTTGCATAAAGAGGCCAAATGCCTCATGAACACTGAAAATGTGTAATGTTTTTGTGGTGAGAGTATCAAAGTAAGGAAAACCAAGAAATACCTTCAGCCATCTTTTGTGAACATTTAGACATTGCGAACGGGACTAAGGATATCTATGGATTGAATTGCTCATCACTTTAAGTTAGTGTAGTAGCCAAAAGGTAAGTTTGCTTTACGTCAAAGTATATTATGAAGTCTGCGTACAATAATGTGAAGGTGTATTTAACATACATTTACGTTAACAGATCTGAACATAAAGTTGGCCTTATAACCGTTAGCATGGTTGAAAAATGACAATAATTAAATTAACAGCAAATGTAGCACTTACTATATACTGGTTACTATTTATAGAGTAAGTAATTCAATCACCTAAATGATTCTATGACTTAACCATGACTACCCCATGCTATAGGAGAGGAAGTCTCAGCCTGGCTAACGAGCCCGAACTCACTGCTGAGAAGTGGCAGAACCATAATTTGGACCCACGTGATTGGGCTGTAGCATATGTTACATTACCACACAGGCAAGACAGGCAGATCAGCCATGTTCGTCATTAAATTCGTATTTTAGCAGGGTCTGTTTGTATTAGGTGGATGTTCGCACTCAGGAACGAGTTAGGGGAAAAATGCTCAGCATGTATAATCCTGGTTTGGAAAATTTTTACCTTTTAAATGTTTGCTATCTAGCATCCCAAAGCCTTAAAATAAATTTATGTTGCTTAAGACAAAAATAAATAAATAACTTTCAAGAGAGACTTGGTCGTGCCTAATCGAAATATTACTAATGATGAAACACAAAAACGTCATACAATTAATTACCAGTATGCAATGCAAGACACACCCCACTAATTATCTGTCTTAATGTGAATGTCTGGCCATGATACATTCACTTTGCAGAGCACATAATTCAGGGTGCTGTTAGCTCTGTGCTCGTCTGGACCTACAGCTTCAACAGTGAGTGGTGTCATTTTGATGAAAACTGCTGAATATTTTATAGCAAGGTGCCTTTACAAGTAAGAATCTTCAAGAAGATTTTATGTGATTTTTAAAAATCAACTTAGATGTTTGGAATTTGGATTGCTACATTCTTATTCTTTGGCACATCAACAGGTAAGACTTATAACTTATAATAAATTCCTTAAAAATGAGTATATTCATATCCAAAATGTAATTGACATGGACTTTGAAATATGGGTTCTGTTTATATCTTGATTCATTTGTCATAAAGTTATCTGAGGAAAATGCATCAGTTTTGTAATGCTGCGAGAGTCTGAAGAGCAATTGTGAAGCAATCTATTTCCAATAATATCGAAGTTTCCAGATAGTCATGTACTTGGCTCCCAGATCTGCCACTTACTGGCCTTGGTCAAGTAACTTATCCATTGAAGTCTCAATTTCTTCACTTCCAAGAGGATTATGTGACAGTGAATGAGAAAATGCATATTTCCGATTTCAGTACCTGACTCACAGTAGATGCTCAGTAAATGTTTGAATGAATGAATGAATGAATGAAGTGGTTAATGCCACTTGGAACTTCCACATTAATTTGTTTCCATTTGTATCACGATTTTTGAGAAGGAATATTGGTCTGTGGACATTTCTTACACATAAACTCAACCTTCATTGACTTGTGTTCTTTATGTTGGGGACTGCTCATGCATTGACTGTGTGCCAGTGATTGGTTTTGCTTGTTCTCACCACCCAAGTTCAATGTTGTACCTATCCTTTGTTATATTGGCCATTCCATTATTGGTCCAATTTCAACTTGTTAATTTTATAGCAAACATGTTATTTTTTCCTAAGGGGCTTTAATACCTGTGATGTTGATCAGTCTCCTGCTAACTTTATGCTCTCTTTATGATATTTCCTTATGAAAAAAATCATGGTAACAAATAACCCTGGTAAATTACAAACATAGAAAGCATACAACATTAACAACAATCTTCAATTCAAAATCCAAACTCTCTTCCATAGACTGGATAGTGTAGTTGAGAACTTAGAGATAAAGCCATGGAATGAAAAAGATAAAGGCAGTTGGACTCTAGGAAAAACTGAAGGTCATATTAGAAAGGCAAAATCCAAATGTGAAATCATTGCTCCAAATTAGGGCTGGATAGATGTATGCCCCAAAGAAAAAGCAGAATGGATTGCAGGCAGATGTATTGGTGAGAAGCTGCACTGGGGATGTGTTGAAGGAGGCACGTTTACACTTCCAACAAGAGAAAACAAAGGCAACCAGAGAAACCAGGAAAACGAAGATGGCACAAGAAAGCCACGATTCAAATATGGAGCAAATAAAATGACATTGACCTTGAGCAATCCACATATAAGAAAAGATAATTCATGTGAATATCCTCCTTTGAAGGGATTGGAGTCTGAGCAACGGACGTGCAGAGAAGGAATAATTATAGCATGCTAGCTGGCTCCGGAAGGAAAAATATTTATCTAGTCATAATCATATAAAATTCTGTTTGTTTATTTGTGGAGTCAGCCTGCAGACAAACATGGAAGACTTCATTATGACTACGGAGCAAAGTTCTCAATGTTGACGGTGTGAAAGCAGAAGTGCAGCTGACACACCTGCGAAGGTGAAAGGGAGAACGGGAGGGAGAGGCAGCTGCACTTTTAAGTTCATGTTGCAAAGGTAGTGAGTCAGGTTATAGGAACATGAGGTACGGATCACTTAAACAGAAGATTACTATTTAAGTTTCCCACGGAAGTCAGTAAGTGAGCTGGAAACAGTGTTATCGATCGTGCAGGAAGAGGACTTGAGACAGAGTGGAGAGCAGGACAGGCTGGCTGTTGAGCTTCAGGCCAGCCGCCACTTTGCTAGCACTGGAACAGGGCGATCGTTTCAGCCATGGCCCCAGCGACACTGTCAATGAGGACCCTGGGGGGACTCGGGTGCTCCTGTGGGGAGAAAGGAAGTCTTCCTTCCTGTTTGCTCCTGGTTCCGGTCCACATTTTTCCATCAATGGCTTTTCATTCCAGCACAGCCATTCCAGTAGCGGGTGCTGGTTCCACCGTACAATTTCCCTGATACTCCCTGAACCAGACTCACAATGCCCACTCAATGATGCCAGCAATAGCGAGCTAGCACCCCTCCTCAGGGGCCCAAACCCCAGTTCCGGAGAACCAGCACCCCTTCCCCACCTAGCAGCCTTGCCCTCAAGTTTGAATAACTCAGCCTCTTCCATGTCTTCTGCCAGCCTTGGTGCTAGTAGCTGCTCCCTGCAGTTACTCCCTCCCAGCTACTTTTAGGGGTCCTTGTGGTTTCCAGTTCTCCAAAATTCAGTTCGTAACCATTGTTATATTAGACTCACACAGTTCAAGTAACTGGTATGGATTCTGTCTCTTGCTCTGATTGTGGCTGAATAGGTGGGTTAAATCCTCATTTATTATTGTGACACGTTAATAGATCATTGTGACTGAAGCTGATCAATTAATTGCAACTTGGTCGTGTCAGCACATTATATGGATGTGGGGGGAGCACAGAAACTGCCTGTGTTTTAAGCGGTCGGTTCTGGGAGGAGGGCGGGGCTTGGGGGTGGGCGGGGGAGGTTGCTCATTTGTGCAGTTGTTTTAAATGTACAAACATTTATTTGATTATAAAACAACTTTAATTTTCGATTCTTCCTTTTTACATTTATGTGGAATCTCATTCTTGAGAATGTGAGATCTCCTAAAATTGTTAAAAGTTGGTGGGTTTGAGAGTCAAAGGCGTATTTAGTATTTTTTATTAAGTGATAAAAGAAAATCCTCAAATTCAAGTCTTCAAACAGCTCTAACAAAAACTAACAAATGATCGTAAAGTAAATAGATGATAATAAATTTAATAAATAATAAATTAAATAAATAATCCAGTCACAAACTGGATAAATAACTATAAATTATAGTCATAATTGAATAAATTGATCTATCCCTCCAGAAAACCGCCTGAAATGAAGTTACTTGGTTTTGCATATTAAATAAATGAAAACAGAAGGTCAGAGTGGCAGAATAAATTAGAGTCAGTGCATGACAGAAATGATGAAGGCTGAATTTCCCCAAAGCTTCTCATTTTAGGGATGAGTAAAGTGAGCTCCAGAAAGAAGAAATTCGGCTCAAGCTGAGCAAAACTTGGCTCTCATTTATGCTCTTGAGAAACGTGCATTAGACGTCTAGGCTCTGGGGACAGAGATCCCTTTGATCCAGCACTTTCAGTCCAACAAGAAAAGGCAGAAGCTCAGCATCTAATTTTGCGTTTCAGGCCCGTGGTATAGCTCGCGTGGCCTTTGTAACAAGGCTGTACGGCAAGTGGTATTATCCTCGTTTTGCAGAGGAGGAAAATGAGACTCAAAAAAAGGTTAAATAATCACCCAAAGCCGGGAGTGTCTGATTCCAAAGCCCTGTGCTCTCTCATTTGCAGCACTGTGATCTCCAAGGTCATGGTCATAAATGAGGAGTGTGGAGCATTTTTTGAAGAGACAGACTTGTTTGACTTAAAGACTGATATTGATTAACCTTCAGAGTGGGAAACACAGCCCCACTGTGGGCCTGGCTCCCACTCCACCAACACTCCATGTTCTTGTTGCAGGAAAAGAAGTCTGCTATGAAAGGGTGGGGTGCTTTAAAGACGGTCTACCATGGACCGGGACTCTGTCAAGGCAGTTCGCAGGCTTGCCCTGGTCTCCCGAGGAGATAAACACCCGCTTCCTGCTCTACACGAGGCACAGCCCCAGCACCTTCCAGGTAACTAACATGCTGCCTTCACGATAGATTATTCTAAAATAGAAGCTGTAGCCACCGGCGTAGACAACAGACATGGTAACCTGTTCTGGAATAAACTATTGATCGCAAGGCAAGTACAAAATTTCTTTTTACAATTGTGAGCCAGATCTTCTTCTCATATTATTTGTCCTAGTATTTCAATGTGAAAATGTCTCTGAATATGTTGTTTCATATGAGGTAAATCTGGTATTTTGTCCAGTTGATATACCGCGAGCCTTCCACAGGTAAGACTGTGGACCCAGCCGCGGTACCCGTTCTGTACTCGTATTGATTGAATAAGTAAGAACTGTCTTAAGTGTCTTGTATTAGGGGAACAGGAAATAAAAACAAACACCTTTATCGCAACACGGATTATGATCTGTGATCTAACTCCAGGAACATAGTGAAGAAGGGCTTCCCGTTCCCTGGGGGCTGGAGATGGTAACCGGGAAAGGCTTTGAAGGGGACACACATTAGAGCTATGTCCTGAGGATGAGCGGGGTCCTTATAAGGAGATGCAGACAGGGAGACGGCGAAGAAAGTGACATGGACAAATACTGGGTTTGACTGGGGACAGAAAGGAAGTCCTCAAAGGTAGAGTTAGTTAGCAAAGTAGACAGAATCAAATCGTGTAACTGCTTCTCACGGAGTTTTGATCTCACCCTCGGAGCTGTGAGGCCCGCTGAGAGTTTTTGAAGAGGCTGTAGGACAGCTACCCTGGCTGAGTGGAGTGTGCCTTCCGAAGGCCTGGAGATGACAGCCGGACCCCTCAGTACTGTGCTGTCCAACCTAGTAGCCACTGGCTTCATGCGGTTATTAAAATTAAATTAAATTAAAATTTAAGCTACATCAGCGGTTGTCAACCGGTGTTCCACAAGGATTTTTAAAACATGCAGTACCTGACTGTTTAGTCATGGGCACTGACCTCTTTTCCCTGAGATTGTGGAACGAAAAAAATAACAACAGCAATACAACTAGCCATCCAGGTTGAATGAGTCAAAATTATACCTTTTTTTGGTCACATCAGCAAAAAATATAGTTTCTGGCATGCCACAGAATTTTAGTATTAGTTTATGTGTGTCATGAGATGAAAAAAGTTGAAAACCACTGGGTGACAGTTTCACATTTTCAGTCTTTAATAGCCACGCATGGCTAGTGGCGACCATGTGGGTCGGTGCACACACGCAGTAGTTCCGTGATCACAGAGCACCCTACTGGACTGCGCTGAGTGGAATGCTGTAGTGCCTGGGTCAGGCATGGGGCACTGGCCTGAACCGGAGTCCCGACTGTGAGTGTGACACCAGACAACGGACATGATCGACGTCATAAACTGCCCTGGGACTTCACACATGAGTGATTGGAAGACTAACGTCCCTCTCTCCAGAATATTCGGGGGTGAAAGAGAATGAGTTACATTTTGGACAGGTGAGGTTTGGGCAGGCTTTCAGAGATTTTAGTCTTACAGCTTAGGGGGCAGTGCAGAGCTGGAGAAAAGGATTCAAAGCCTTTTACCCAGAGGCGAAACTGGAAACCCAAAGATCGCTTGCAGTCTCAGGGCAGAGAAAAAGCAGGAGGCTAGGCCCCATGGAGCATCTGTATTTCGGGAACAGATGGGACAGCGGGTCAGAGAAGGAGCACTCCTCACAGCAAGAGCGTTTTCAGTCTCTACCTGCGTCTGTAACCCTGAGGCTTGCCTCCCATTGGACCCATCACACACAAGGCCAGCCAGCCTCACCAGCCAAGACAGCCTTCTGCTCTACCCGCACATCCTACAACAAAATCCGCTTTGTAGCTGTCTGCTTTCCAGACACACACGTACGCATGTACACGACTCTACTGAAATACGCCACCTGCTCTGTAGGTGACCACTGTATGGAAAACAAAGAAGAGTCCTCATTGTGAGTACAGAGAAACTTACAAAGAAAATGTTATCAGAAGTTTGATTTTTTATATTACTCAGTTTTAAAAAAGAAATGAAGTTCTGATAGAGGCTATACCATGGATGCTCCTTATAAACGTTTTGCTAAATTAAATAAACCAGACACAAAAGGACAAATGCTGTGTGATTCCAGTTGGATGAGGTTCCTCGAATGACCGAATTCATAGAGACAGAAGGTAGAATGGTAATCCCTAGGGGTGAGGGGCAGGGTGTCTCGGGGATTAGTGTTTAACGACACAGAATTTCACTCTGGGATGATGGACAGGTCCTGGAGAGGGGTGGTGGTCATGTTCGCACAACATTGGGACTGATTTATGCTACAGAATTGCACATGTAAAAATGGTTTACATGGCAACTTTTGGGGAATGGAAAAAATACAATAATTTTTTTTAAACTTTGATGCTATATATATTTTACCATAATTTCTAAAATATAAAGAGAATCTATGTTGAATACAAATGTTTGGAGTGCCTTTGTCAGTTTAGGAGTTTCTGGGTATGTGTCTATTCAGGACCAACTGTATCTCCTGCTCTTGACCCTCGGTCCTCATAGGACTCACTGGTCCTTCATGCTCTGCACAGCGGTCATGCACTTGAACCTTGTAGAGCACAGGCACTAACACAGAAGATGATGAAGACTAGTCTTCAGGCGAGGCTGGGCCCTAAAGGCAATGGAGAGAACATCAGAAATCAATACTTTCCCAGTAAAGTGACCATAAAAGCAGCATTCCTTGGATCTTCTCCAATCCTTTCCATTGGAAAGGGTCACATGTGACAAACTAGATTTGTACATGAATTCTGCAGTGTGTAGAAGCCAGGGGGCTTGTTGTTACAGTGGGGGTTTTGTTCTTGAAAAATGACAAAATAACTTTAATTTATAATTCAAACATTCTTAACATATGTAAAGTAATTTAATTACACTATAATTTGAAGCATTATTAAACAAATTTGTATTATCTTTAGATTCCTGGGGCCAAAAAAAGGTAATTCTCTTGGCTCCTTCTCAAACTCAAGAGGTTAGATCACAAGAAGTTGAGTCTTACCAAATGTAATTCACTTTAATTTTCATCACGTAAAAGTTGCCCGTTAAGCACTGAGAGCGTACAGGTGTTATTTTGTTACGGTGATTTTTCACAACAGCTAGGATGGAGGGCGGACTCAAGGTGTTACACTAAAAAACAGAGGATTGTGCTAGGCCTGGCCCGGATGCTGTACGACGGCCTTTGTTGATGAGAAAGTAGGATGAACATGCAAAGGTTCAACATCCTCTTTTCCTGGAGGGAGGAATGTCTGGGGAAACATGGTGCAATGGACTTGGTCTGCTGAGAATCTGAGGTCTTCACAGTCACCTTTCTGCAAGAATAAAACGACCCACTTCCCCCTTGAACCATGACTGTTTAACCCAGAGAGGCTCGTGCAGACAGCAGGGGTGATGCACACATTGCATAATTATGATAGTTTCTGTGCCTGTAGCCATGGACGAGGCTGGGACACACCTACGTGGTGACTATTTTTGACATACTGGAAATGAGATCACCTGTGAAGTAGTCAGCAGTTGTAGAATGGGTTGATCTCATACAGCTAGGCTCCATGACACCTCCAAGATAAGAACATCCGGAGGAAAGGCCCAAGCACCCCGCTAACCATCAATGCTTTAAGCAGCCCTTTCTCTGGATGACGTGTTCTGTTCCGACACCTTTTTTAGTGTCTCTCCTCGTGGCAGCAGAGTCACAGTTGCCTTGTTTTGAGCCCACGATGTTTGGCATTTCCCATTGTCTAGGTCAGTATGCCATCTTATGGGGGTGTGCCAGGCGGAATGAAAAGTGAACAAAATGTTTCCTACCTTCCCTCCTTTGTTAAATTCCTCAGTGTCTCTTGTGACAGTGGAGGATGCTCCAATCCCACAATATTTGTCTCATTGCCACTTTGAGACTTCCTTAGGGTTCCCCTTTTTCCAGCTGTTTTCTTGATAGGGAAAGACTAGACAAATTTTTCTACTAAATTCTTCCCCCCAAGATAGATTTTTTGGGTGTAGAAACAGGACTATAGTAAGTGTTTAGGGGGCTGCAGCTGGAGCTGAAATGGACATCTGGGTTCTTTTAGATACCCAGACAGACAAATGTTTTGCCCTTGGATTCCGTTACTTAGTAGATACCTGCTTCCGACAGAGTCTGCATACAGTTGATTTCATTACCTACCTCAGCAGATCCCACATCTGGTCTGGACGCCATCAGCGGAGAACACTGTGATCACATCACAGCTTTGAGAGCCCGGTGGTTGGGCACACGTTTGAGCCCCACTCAGCACGCATTAGCTGCGGCGCTTTTGGACAAAGTGCCTTGGTGTCTGTCATTGTGCCCCTTTCTGGTTTGCTAAATTGGTATTTACCTCACTGTATTGTGCAGGTTAAATGGGTTCCCCTATAAAGTTCTTCGAGCAATTCCCGACACACAGACTGATCGAGTGTCAGCTCTACTGTAATTACCATGGAAACCAACTTCTGATTCTCATAATGGTTTACAGTCTTGGAGACACGTCAGCCAGCAAGTTGTGTGGTTAATGGTATGACACCATGGCGACAGGCAGCTGGTGACAGGCTCTCTGGTTACATTTCGTAGGGATCTAAACGTGCGGCTTTTCAGTGATAGGACTCACTATTGTCAGACTTGCTATTTGCTAATTATTCTTTTTTGTCTTAGAGAATTGCTTGTCCTTGGGCCTTTTAATCTTCATCTTAATAACAACAAAATCATAGTATTCTGAAGTCTTTGAGAGTTTGGCTATAAAACCAATGCAACAAAATATAAGGAATGCACAAGAATATTCAATGTAATTGCACAAAATTGTCTTGAATCTGCTGCTGTCTTACATGTGGTGAGGTTCTCACCCGTATTCCTCACTCACAAAGTGGGTTGAACAGCCTACTTTGCCTCCCTGGTAACCTTCTTTTACGTCTCAAATGAGGCAATTCCCGTGGACTACACTGGGAAGTGAGAAGTACCACACAACTCACCCAACTTTGTCTTACAAACTTTGCCTTAAGGGCATACTTGTTATGTTCTTTCCTTATGATTAAATTTGTGTATTGCACTTTATAATTTCTTAATAATTTTTGTGCTTTTACCATATGCATTAGTGACTATTTCTTTGGTAAAAACATCTGAAAGGAGGTTGTTAAAAATTAAGTTCAGTGGAATATTTTTAGCAGATTTAGAATAATTCTACTAAATCTGAAATAACTGAATTGTTATTTCGCCTTAATCTCTCTTCACTTGAAACAGGAGATCAGTGCAGTTAACTATGTCACCATCCAAGACTCACACTTCAGCACAGACAAGACGACTCACATCAACATACCTGGATGGAAATCAGATGGAAAATGGCAGCGAGACATGTGCAATGTACGGTGGAGCAAACTCTTCTTCAGTCGGAGAGTTCATGTTTTGTGTGAATGCACTGTGCCAGGTGTTGGCGCACATTCGTGAACCCTACATTCAGTTACTCCCATTGTCCATGTTCCAAAGCCTGGGTGAATTATCCATTTCCCACTTATTCTCACTTATTACAAATTGCAGAAATTATAATGGGAGCATGTTTCTAAGTTACAATGTGATCACTCTCACCTGTCACCGGAAAACTGAATGGCAGGATCAGTTTCTTGTTTACGGGAAAACAATTTCTAAGTTCACTTCAGGAAGTCAAGTTCCCTCTCTTACACTCAAGATGAAATGCACTGCTAACGTAGCCAGCAACTATAAGGCCCCACAGCGTGGTAGAGTCGGGTTGTGTGAATTCATATCATGGGTCTGCTCACTGGCTCTGTGATCACGGGCAAGTCAATTAACCTGGCTGCGCCTCAGTTTCCTTGTCTTTAAGTGAGGATTGAGTAAGTTCATGTATGCAAAAGGGTTAGGACAGGGCCTAGTGTGTGGTGGGCACCGCTGTGGAGTCCATTGTCCGGGCACTTTGGTTTGCTTTCATCCTTATTCCTTTACCTCTTGTACTAACCCCTGTACCAGGTGCTGCTGAGAGTGGAAGATGTGAATTGCATTAATTTAGACTGGACTAACGGCTCCCTGGAATACATCCACGCTGTAAACAATCTCCGCGTCGCCGGAGCCGAGGTGGCCTATTTTATTGACGTTCTCGTGGTAAGAACAGTTATTATTGTTAAATTATATTTAACTGCTTTTGCATCACAACGCCAAGATTTCGGGGCAATTTTATGTTTTATTAGCTTACACAAGTACTGAACACGTGAAATAGTAAGCGTTTGTGTGTGGGAGCCAGAAAAGGGAAGTAACTTCTTGTGCAAGTGCCTGTGGTTACACAAAGCGCCACATGGTGGCAGTGTTCCTTCATGGGCTCCTCACCAAAGGCTTCCCGTGGCCTCCGCCGCCCCCTCTTCCCGCCCCTTCAAGGTCATTATCTTGATCTGCCTATAGGACCAGCTGTTTGTTTTCATCACCTTGTAAACCTATCCTTAATGATTATTACTATTTTCAGCTTATGAATGCTACTTGTTTAGAACGTGCAGTTCGTTTTCTTACAGAAATTGTGTTCTATGGCAGTGAGTTAGGTCCGTAGGCAAGTCCAGGCACAAACTCTTTATCCTATACATTTTACATACACATAAAGGAATAAAACAGATTTTTGCTATTTATCAGGGATATACCCAGAGACACTTAAAAATTTCCAAATGCTCTACCCTTATAGAAAGTAATTCCTACTGTAAAAATACACCAAGGAAAAATCTAAAGATTTATGACCCTTTCAAATTTTTAAGAGGGTTCACCCATTTATCCAACAAATATTTTACCGTGTGCTGGCTGTGAGCCAGGCACTATTCTGGACACTGAAGGCACACGGTGAATGGGACAGCGTGTCCACTTTGACAGGGTGTAGGCACCATGATATGAGCAAATCCAAGGCAATGGGACGAGAGTGGCCTGTTTGGCAGCTTAGATGGGCGGCCAGAGACAGTGATGATGGAACCCAGAGCACAGTCAGGACACAGCCTGGAGAAGAATTGGGGAGCCCAATGCTCCTCTCTGCCCCCACGGGTCTCCCCCTGCCCCCACTTGTATCGCCTTCCCCTGCATGCCCCGCCCCCTTCCCTCACAAGTCTCTCTGACCTCACACTTCTTTCTACGCCCCATCTGTCAGGGGAGAGTAGATCCTAAGGAGGCAGTTAGAGTGGGTCTTTGTATACAAAGAATGCAATTGGATTAATCTCCTCTTCAGAGAAAAACCAGCTATAAGTTCTTATGAGCTTCTACGTTGATCCTGGGGTCTTCATTAATCCATGGGCCCCTCTAGGTCCCATGTCATCCCAGATGTTTGCGAGAACCTCCTTAAACTGCAGGAGGCAGTCATAGGCCAGGTGGCTAACAGCATGGGCATGAGTTGCCTTTGACCTGTGCTGGGGCCAGGCTGGAAGGATTGGGTCTCTGGAATGATGGGCATGGGCTGGAAGCCACAGACGCTGTCCCTATGCTGTTGTCCTGCACCCAAGGACCAGGAGGTCTCTTCATGCAGGGGGAAAGCCTCTGACGGAAGGCATTCCTCCAGGCCTGCCTGACACACTGTCCTTCCACCAGATAAGGATATGGGTGGATGTGGGGGTTGCTTTGTCACTTTACCTGTCTGTCCCTACCCTGTATGTGAGAGGGACAAATGTGCCAGCTCATTTCTTACTTTAAGCATATTTAAGCCATTCTGCCTGCTTTTTAAAATTATATTTGTTCTATTTTTCTTTAAAAAAAAAACCACCAGAAACAGTTTGGATATTCCCCTTCTAAAGTGCACTTGATTGGCCACAGCTTGGGAGCTCATCTGGCGGGGGAAGCTGGGTCAAGGACACCAGGCCTTGGAAGAATAACTGGTGAGTTGGGCCTTGAATTTGTGTACCTATTTTTTTTTACACACAAAATTAAGTATGTGAACACCAAATGAAGCACCAGAAGCAAGTGTAAAATACAAGGGAATGTGACTCACCTAAACCAAAAGATGGAAGTGCTTTCAGAGTATGAGTGCGCAGATCCATGTTCAAGGGCATCCATCACAGCATTGCCTGTGGTGACAAAGTAATGGGAACCAGATGATGGGCCACCTGTAGGGGATGATTGAAAGAATTATGATGCACCCCAGGCTTTTCAGTTCCATTCCTGTGGATACAAAGAAAGAGTTAGAACCCCACCAATAGTGCTGGAGGGATGTCCGTGACATCTCTGGCTCACAGCTCACTCAGGGTACAATAGCAGTATGGAACTGGCGTGTGTAAGGCCGGTGCCCGTGCTGTTCCTGCTGCCAAAATGTTTAACATTACCCCTGGGTATACTGCTAAGTCTAAGAGGAAGTTGCAAAGTAAACCTATACTATGAATTAGGCTTTTGAGAATGATAATTAATCACACCCCTTCCCTGCATTCTGACTTCCAAGACAATTGAATCAGATGGATGGAGATCAAAGTATCAGCTTCTTCATGGACCAGCTGGGCTGGCCCCTCCCTCCCCTGCATCCCCCACCGACTGTCTGCCCACAAGTCCCATGTCTCCTTCATCCATCTGTGCCTTTCCAGCCCCTGGCCACTGTTCTGGGCCTTCTCTATCTCTTGCCTGGACTTCGGCCATCATGGCTGATGCCCCAGCCCAGTCTTTCCAAGAACTGCCAGCCTCATCGTCTCTCCAAACACAGGCTGGGTCCCTCCACTGCCTGAGACTTCCCATTGCCTAAAGCTTCTTAGCTTGTCCTATAACATTTCACATTTCCTCGTGCTTTTTCATATTTCTGTGCCTCGGCATGTGCTCTTCTCCCTCACCCTAACCATCTACTGTTTGTCCTCCAAGATTCAACTCAACCGTGTCCTCCTCAAGCACAATTCACTCTCTGAGCTTCCCACACTCTTTGAAATATGCCTCTATTATACTTGAATATACAAATATTGTATCACATGGCCTTACCATTTTCATGTGCCTGTTATTTTCAATAGACATTCAACTACTTAGAAAGCCTCTCTTACTCCACCCCCACTCCAAGCCTGGCACATAGTGGGTGCACACACATATGCTTTAAATTCAATTTTCAATTAAAAATATTTTTTATAGAAAGAGTGAACAATTTCAAGTTGGGTTCAAAATATTTTACCTCTGCAATCTCTTGATATAACAGGGTTCCCTGCTGAAGGCTTCCTTGTTACCCAGCTCTCTGATCCCAACTTCCACCCCAGCCCACCACTGTCATTCCTATTTAGGAAAATGAAATGGTGTTTTTATTCTGAAGTCACTGGGTGGCAAAAGTCCCCCTTTTCTCTAAGTTTTCAAGGCCAGGGGAAAGAAGAACATACAGTTTGTGAAGGTAGACCCTCATGGGGCCTACGCAGCCGGTAGGGCATGTAAACCGTAAATTAAAGGGAAGAACATTGCCCTACATACATTAAAAATTTGCACCGGGTTACAAAAAATAAATTCATGAAGACTTGTCTCTCTTAATTCTTATTTCAAAAATCAGATACCATATAACTCCAATTTTTCCTGCCAAGTGAATTATTCTGTTGAGTAAATAGAAAACAATAAATTTTTAAAGTCTCTCTGAGTGTCCAAAGAATTTACATAATTTGGACGTTGCCATCTATATTCTTTCTAAGTGGTTAGATTTTGGAAAAATCATGTTCCTTGAGTAACAAAAGAACTGAGACCTCAAGAAATGTCTTAACTTTATAATAAAACTAGTTTAGAACAACATTGATATGATAGGTTTTAAGACATGGGTAAGTTTCTGTGTCTATGGTAATTATCTATGTCTGGCAGGGAATTACCAAGGATGACCATAAATGATGAGAGCTTGGGGATTGCTCAGCTGATTCAAGCTTCTTTTTTCATATGTAAAGAGCATCCATGTTTTTCCTAGTTGAGAGAAGATTAATCCCTCTATGCTGACACACACTCCCATGCACTCAAATCCATACTCACTGATAAACTCAGGTCCCAAATGATTCCGCTCTAGCTCCTGACACATAGTAAGTCCTTCAGAAACAATTGCTGAATGTGTCAATGAGTGGATGTGTGACCGAACGGTCATGACACTTTTGAAACTTCTAGATATCTTACCTGTATTTTACTAGACATTTGAATAGGAGACAATGGGCTCAGCATCTGGACTCCTGGGCTCTTGGTCTGTTTTGCCTCTAACATGTGGTGACCTTGTCGAGTCACCTCACTTCTCTGGGCTTTGGGCTTCTCTTTTTTCTCATATAATGAAGTGGGAGTAAGTAAGCCTGAGCTGAGGACTAAGAATTTATCATTTTAACTATGCTGCTTTGTAGATTCATCTCTACATTCTGAAGAGCTCCTATGTTTTATTTTTCTTTCTTTCTTTCTTCAAGGTCCTCTCCAACCCTAACCCTAATCGTCTACATGGTATTCCATGTACAGACCTAGAAAAGCCACTTTGAAATTTCTGGCTTTGCTAGCTGTTTGGCATCGTCTAGACACACATTCTTACTTGTGTGCAGGAATCTGCCACTACGATATACACAAAACCTGCGTTTATATGAGGTCTCCCCAGAAGGTATCCAGCCATGTAATATTAAAAATAGAGATATTCACTGAGGAAGATACAAGAAACATTGTACATGAGATAATGAGCCCTCTGTCCCCTTCAAAGTAAGCACTTGGGACCTCACACAGCTCTCCCAGTTGCCATCAGCTGCCTTGTTGTATTTTCCTGAATCTCATCAAATGTCTGAAATCTCTTCCCTTTCAAAGGGGATTTTAGTTTTGGGAAAAGCCAGAAGTCACAGGGCACCAAATCTGAGCTGTAGGGGGCCTGAGTCACCTGGGTGATTTGATGTTTTGCCAAAAATCTCTGCACGAGATGTGATGCGTGAGTGGGTGCGTTGTCATGATGAAGCTGCCAATCACCAGGTGCCCATAGCTGCGGCCTTCTGAATCATCCAAATAATTTCCGCGCAGGAATGTTCAAGCTTAACACAAATGTGTTGCAGATTCATTGCTCTACTCATTCAGTCATTTTTTAATGCAATAGCCACACAGCACACATGCTCACTCAATGGTGTTTACTGCCCCCACTGACTAGTACAGTGAAGTCGCCATTGTTCACGCATGCGCATTCCAGTCCGTGCTCCTTGGCTGTCAGTTTACAGTGATGCCTTGCAAACCATTCTCATCATATTAACAATGGCTGGACTTCTTCAGGACAGACCTCGTGTACTCAGTTTATGTAGGTGTACTTTGTCCTCGGTGGTGTTTGACCTATGTAAAGCATGCAGAAAAGAATGCCTTGCCTTCACCATCTACCCTTCCAAAATAGCAGCACTATCAGTAGAACTCTAGAGTAGAACACGACTCGGTTTAACAGGCACTGTGCTTTTTCCTAGGGTTGGACCCGGCCGGGCCATATTTCCACAACACTCCCAATGAGGTCAGACTGGACCCCTCGGACGCCAACTTGGTCGATGTCATTCACACCAATGCAGTTCGCTTCCTCTTTGAGTTTGGTAAGTTGTGAGCACGGACAGGAACTACACTAATGCAAAGAGGAGATTTCAGAAGCATTCGTCCTGCTTTTCATCTGTTTCAGGTGCCGGAACTATTAACGCTTGTGGACACCTTGACTTTTACCCAAATGGAGGGAAACATATGCCAGGATGTGATGACTTAATTACACCTTTACTTACATTTAATTTCAAAGCTTACAAGAAAGGTAAATACTTCCTAAAACGTGAAGGCTGCTGTTACACATTCACTCGGCTCCCCCCTTGGACAGGATCAACATCCTTTTCTATATAACATAGTATAATATAATATAAAAATATAATTTATCCCAAAATAGAGTCCCACGCATGCAGCTCCCCCTAGTTGTGAGATCTGCAAAGTCAGCGTTCATGTCTAGTTGCCTTTGGGTACTCGATGCCTCACAGCATGTCTAGCATATTGTAGCCACTCAATATAAACAAGGAGGGCTCCTTCATTCAGCAACTGTGTATTGAGTGCTTTCTAGGTGCCAGGCATTATTCTAGGAACACCAGGTGTAGGAATGAAAGGAAAAGACAAAAGTCTTTTTCTGACAGAGCTGATACTCTAATTTGCTAGAAAAGCAGTCACAGAATAAATGCTAAGGAAACAAAATCAAGCCTGGAATGGGGCTGTGATGTGTTGCTGAGAGTGAGGTGAGGTGGGGAAAGGAGATTTTTGATAGGGCAGCCAGGGAGTCCTTACTGGAAAGGTTACCTAAAGGAGTTAGCCATGTGGATACTCAAGGGAAAGGCATTCCAGGCCAAGGGGTGGGGGTAGCAAATGCCAAGGGCCTGAGGCAGGAGCCTGCCTGGGAGGCTCATGGCCATGAGGAGCCTGCTGTGGCTCAAGTGAGGTGAAAAAGAGGAGAGCAGCAGGGCGCGAGGTTAGAAAGGAGCAGTGACAGAGGGGGACAATTCAGGGCCTTCAGGATGCTAGTGGAGACCTCAGCTTTTACTCTGGGCGGGGTGGGAGGTACGGGAGGGTTTTGAGCAGAAGGGGGAAGTGGTTTGACTTACTTTTTAACAGAATCACACTGGATCACAAATTAAATTAATCCTAAATTAGACAAATAATACTTAGCCTTTTATAGTGGTTTCTAATAATAATAATAATATCCCTATAGGGCACTTAGTTAAAAGGCACCAAAAAGTTATTATTTGGGAATTCCATTCCTCCCCATCTCTATGTATCATCATCATGTAAATAATAAAATTTATTATATATAGCATAATGATATATAATAATGCATGACGATATGATAATAAATATCTGGATGATTCTAAATATCTCACCGCACAATCCCATGTAGTCAGAATATCTAGATGATGTAATTATTTGATCTTCTGTTTGGCTGATGTA
>VMDR010010335.1:0-31057 GCA_007922815.1 Macrotus californicus | reverse complement strand
GAGAGGGAAAGGGAAAGGGGGAAGTGGGTGAGAGAGAGAGAGAGAGAAAGAGAGAGATTTGCTGTTCCACTCATTTATGTATTCATGAATTGATTCTTGTTTGTGTACTGACCAGAGATGGAACCTGCAACCTTGGTGTATCAGGACAATGCTCTAACCAACTGAGCTACCTGGCTGAGCTCAACGCAGTCTTAAAGTTCTAACAATTTTTTGTTTGGAAGGTATTTTTGGGGTGTATGATAAATGTATATAAAATATCAAGAATAACCAAAATGCCCTGATAGAAGAACAAATGGCGAATAACTTGCTCTAACAGAGTTAAGCTACAGGAAATTCAATACAGTATCGACACAAAGGTTGACAAATAATGGAAGAGAATAGAAGCCAATTTCAAACTCACTCATAAGGAAACAGGCCACATGTAAAAATTACACTGTTGGACCTTTACTTCACACTATACCTAAAATTAATTTTAGGTAGATCAAAGATGAAATGAGAAAGATAAAACTATAGAAAAAAACCATAGGGAAAAAAAAGTAGGTAAGTTTGACTTCATTAAAACTTTAGTTAATCAAAGGGACCATAAAGAGAGGGAAAACCAAGCCACAAGTTGGAAGAAGCTATTTGCAACATGTGTAATGGGCAAAGTTATATTACTCAGAATGCTATTCTTTTTGTTTCTAAAGCATACAGTTTTCCACATTTTATTATCATGGATATTTGGGTGTATAGCATGATACTGATAATGTTCTTTTTTTCCTAATGCAACAAAATAGTAGTGCATTTTAAAATCAATGGCATCTTCGATTTCATGAAAAATGTAAAGAATACTTAAGAATCACCCTGACCAGTGTGGCTTAGTTGGTTGGGCGTCACCCAGCAAAGTGAAGGGTCACTGGTTCCATTCTTGGTCGGGCACATGCCTCGTTTGCAGGTTCTGTCCCTGGATGGGACATGTGCAGGAAGCAACCAATCAATGTTTCTCTCTCACATTGATGTTTTTCTCCCTCCCTTCTCCTCTCTCTAAAAATAAAGAAATAAAATCTTTAAAAATACTTAAGAATTATTAAATAAAATAAACAACTCAACAGAAAAATGGACAAGTGACTTGAATAGACACTTGATGAAGAGAAAACCAAAATGGTCAATAATCATATTAAAAGAAATTTAGTCTCATTAGGAATCAGCTAAATGCAAATGAATACCACAATAAGATTCATCATATAGGCAAAAAAATTTAAGTCTGACAATACTAAGTTTTGACAAAGGTGTGAAAACACAGAACCTCTCATCCACTGCTGGCCAGAGAGCAAATTGATAACCACTTTGGAATATAACTTGGACTACCTTGTAAAGATAATCATGTACAAACTCTATGATCCAACAATCTGTCTTCTAGGTACATATCATAAGAAAACTTGAATACACTTATATACCAAAAGATGTATACAAAACACTTATAACAGCATTATTCATAATACCAAAACAAATCCCGCTGGGTAGCTCAGTTGGTTAGACTGTTGTCCTAATACACCAAGGTTTCAGGTTTGATCCCTGGTCAGGGCACATGGAAGAATCTACCATGAATGCATAAATAAGCAGAACAATAAATCTCTCTCCCTCTCTCTCCACTCCCTCCCTATCTCTCTCTAAAATCAATAAATAAGCCCTGGCTGGTATGGCTCAGTGGATTGAGTGTGGGCTGTGAACCAAAGAGTCACAGGGTTGATTCCCAGTCAGGGCACATGCCTGTGATGCAGGCCAGGTCCCCAGTGGGGGACACACGAGAAGCAACCACACATTGATGTTTCTCTTTCTCTCTTTCTCCTTCCCTTCCTCTCTCTCTAAAAATAAATAAATAAAATCTTTAATAAATAAATAAATAAAATTTTAAAGAATATATCAAATCACCAGAAACAACACATTTATCAACAGTCCAATGATTTACATCTAGGCTGTGGAATATTAGACATCAATGAAAATAACCGAACTTCATCCACATGCAGCAACATGAATGAATCTCATTAACAATACTGAATAAAAGAAAAAATTCCACAGAAAAATGCATTCAGTATGATTCCTTTCATATAGTGTTCAAAATAATCAAAACTGAGCAAAATACTATCTAGGGATACATAGGTATGAAATGCAAGTATGAAGAAAAGCAGAAGAATGATTGTTACAAGAATCAAGGTCATGGTTTCCAAAAAGACTAGAAGTGCTTGTGGTCATAAAGGGACACAGAGTGCATATAAGGTGCAAGAAATTTCCAGTTTTTAACTTTAGAAGTTGCACTGGTGCACATTTAGTTATGATTCACTGAAATACGCCCAGCCATTTATACAATCATCTGTACGTATGACACATATCACATTTTTTTAAAAGGAACAAAAAAAGCAGATTGCAAAGCAATGTGATCTTATTTAATTTTCATACTTATATGTTAGGTGCTAGTGAATAAAACAACTTTGGAATACTACAAGAACTGCTTAATTTATGGGGTATACCTGTGGGGTTCTAGGTTGTGAGTTTGTAAGATCTTCACG
This sequence comes from Macrotus californicus, assembly GCA_007922815.1. Taxonomy (NCBI): domain Eukaryota; kingdom Metazoa; phylum Chordata; class Mammalia; order Chiroptera; family Phyllostomidae; genus Macrotus; species Macrotus californicus. The sequence continues at coordinate 28,511 of VMDR010010335.1, read as the reverse complement.
GTTTATCTTAACTGAATGTTTAGAGTTAAGCACAGATTACTTTGTAATTAATTGCTTTATAAGTAAGACTTTTGAATAACCAAGGAGATCATGCCAGGAAAAAATAGACCAAGTATTGAGGTAGCTAACTTTCACCCAAATAATTCAAATTGAGTATCTCTATAAACTTTCACATTCTTCACCATGTTGCCTGGGTTGTTAAGACTTAGATTCCCAAGGCCAAGTGAAAGCCCTTAGGGAAAACCTATTATGCAAGTACGGCCAAAATTCCGCTGCTGGCAATGACTGTCCTACTGCAGTCTCACCACCACATGACTTTGCAGTAGATTTACCTGTTGTAAGTAATTCTCAACTTCTTTAGACACATCCCAGGGCCCTTTGCAAACATAACAAGAGCCAGGGAACTTCCAAAATTCACCCAAACATCTTATAGCTGTCCAGAGCCATAGAAAATGGGGCAGGGGCAGAACCGAGGCAGGATGCGGCAAGTGTAAAACTGGCCAAGTACAGATTAAACCTCACGCATCACCTTCAAGTTTAATCGGCTTTAAAATAAAAAAGAATTCCATCATCTTGTTTATAACTTTTACTATAAGGGTATTATCTAGCCCCTAAAAATTTTTACCAATTGAGTTTATATTAATGGTGTCTAATTTTTACTTCGTAACTAACGGTCTCATCAGCATTTTCCTTTTCTTTGGAAAAGAACGCCTATACCAAACATTTTGGTTTGTAAAGTGCCCAAACCCCATTCCTCAGCCCCATAAGAGCTGGCTCTCTGAAATAACAGAGGGAGCCACCAGTTTCAATCATTACTGTGCTTTTTGCTTTTAACATTGGCTCTGAATTTTGCCCTTTTCCCAAGGATTAAACCAATGGTGTCCTGATAAATGTTAAGCAACCCAGGTAGAGGCTGATTTGTAGCATTTGCCGATTTCCATGATATAAATACGTTACAATGGACCATTTAAAGCTACCTACCTGACCTCACTGAACATAGATTAGAAAGAGATGCATATATAGGCACATCATTACAGAGTATTTGCATTATTCCATTGTACCAAATATAACAATAGAGGGCATAGTTACTATTAAAATAATTAGGAAATGATGAATATTGAGCTTGTATTATCTCGGTTTTTAATATAATTTTAATGATACATTTATAAAATTTAATTTTTAATAATGGCCACATCTAATAACCAGCGAGCAAAATTCTGAAAATTTAACAACCAGCTCTTGTGAGCTGGCACGCCACTGGATTCAACCTGCCAAACTTTCACGTGTTTGCGGTTCTAACCAAAGTTCCCAAAAAGACCCCTCCTGGCTTTTTGCAGTGAGATCCGTACACAGCCACACTGGGTTATGGGGCTGGTACATCTCTGCACAGACAGGTGCTGGCTTTACCTACTTTTCACCCAGGCAGGATGTCCCTGAAGTCTGTATGCTATTCACAGCTTAGGTCATTTCCCTCTTTTCTTTTGGCTTAAATAGAAAAAGAGGGAAATGCCTGAGTTAAACTTAATACAAGTTATTAAGAAGTTATAAACATTAGTTACATTGGTTGGTAAAGATAGGCAGACATAAATCAATCCTTATTCTGCTACTTATGAGCTGTAGGACATCCTTCAACCACTCTGAGTTTCAAAATCCTCAACAGAAAAAGTGGGAATAATAACAATCTCATGGTGGTTGTGAAGATCAAATGCAATAATGTCTACAAAACAGCAGTGTCTGGCATTAATGATTCAACAAGTGGTCACTATTGTTATTATTAGTTTTTAATGGCCAGCTTTATGTGGGTACATATATGATGCAAATTACAAAAGTTTAAAATAATATCAACTCCTGATTAGCTAGCTCATTACCAAAACAAAATGCCTTCCAAAAATTACATTATTTCAAATATTAAAATCAGGAATATGTTCTTCAGCCACCAAAGCATCCAACCTGCTTTTCTCATACTGGTGTGATGGAGAGCTGCATCCATTTATTAGTCTGGTTTTACAAGCGAGAGAAATACACTATTGAACAAAGTCGACACAGTTTTTGCCCTCACGGAACTTAGGGCCTAGTGGGGGACATGGAATACAATCACACAAATGGATAGTTTTACATTGAAGTTGAAGAGCAAGGAAAAGATGTTATGAGAAATTATTCCAGGCAGATCTTACCTAGTCTGAAGTGTTAGTGGAGCTATTTGTTAACAAAAGACATTTAAGCTCAAATCTAAATTACAACCAGCCACAGATTACGGGGGGAAAGCATTCAAAGGTAAGAGATTAGCTTTTGCTGAAGCCTGGAAGTGGGAGAGAGCTTGGTGTGTTCAAGGCTCAGAAAGATAAGAGCTACATGTGTAATAAGCATGAAAGAAAAACTACATTAATTATTTTTTAAAGATTTTATTTATTTATTTTTAGAGAGAGGGGAAGGGAGGGAGAAGGAGAGAGAGAGAAACATTGATGTGCTAGAGATATATCAATCGGTTGCTTCTCACACACCCCCAACTGGGAACCTGGCCCACAACCCAGGCATGGGCCCTGACTGGGGATCAAACCAGTGACCTTTCAGTTCACAGGCCGGCACTCAATCCACTGAGCCATACCAGCCAGGGCAAAACAACATTAATTATTAACATAAACTATATTTATTATTTCCCTCTCACTCGATTTTTACCGGAGCTCTCCAGCTTTTTCTAAGCAGGTCGACCCTTTGCCTAGAGAGCCCTCTGTGATGTGTTGGAGCTAGAAGTTAGAATCAAGTTGAGATCAGTCTTCATTGCTCAGCATATAAAGGAGTGAGAAGTTAGCAGTGATTTGGAGGGAGAAGCTGAGAGACCGAGAGGCTGCAATGCCATACTGGGGAAGCCAGTTTCAGCTGGTAGGAAAAGCTTGCAGAAGATCAGAGGCTAGGAGAGTGGAAGCCAGGGCACCCAATCCCTATCTCTCGGCCTCCAGCTGAGTCCCCAGCAGCAGCTGCATCTCCACTGTAACTTCAGCTGCTGCCAGACAGCCCCTCCCCTGGTTCCAGTTTCCATCCGGAAGGCCTGGCCATGTTGCCCCTGGATGGGGGCTGATTCTAGATTTTGGGAACAGCTCCTCTCAGTGTTCTCTCAACTCTAAGGAAAATTGTGGCTTCCCGCTATTACTAATTTCTGGTTGCCTCAACCTCCCCTATTTCCTTACTATTCAAAAAGTGGTTCACAGACCTGTAGCACTGGCTTTATTTGGGAGCTTCTTAAAAATGCAGAATCTCAGGCACCACCCCAAACTTATGGAACTTGAATCTGTATTTTAAAAAAAAATCTGAAGTGATTTGAATACATATGAAGTTCGAGAAGCAATGGCCTGTTTGTGTCTTCAGAAAGACCATTCCCTAAGGAAAGAGAGCCTGCATTAACTTCCCTCTGTCTGAGATGCCTCATGGGTTTCTGCACCATGACAGGAACCTACCTGGCACAGTTAGCTTTTTATGTTCAGACATTCGCCGGTTTTCAATGCTCATCACCTATCTTATTGAACTACGATTTAACATTCTTGAATTATTTTAGATTCATCTCTCACTTTGTTTCTCTGACCAATACTTGGTTCACATTGTATTCTTTAAAAGTATGCAGACTTTGGCCCTGACCAGTGGGGCTCAGTTGGGTTGGGCATCGTCCCACAAAGTGAAAGGTCGCCAGTTTGATTCCTGGTCAGAGCACATGTCTAAGTTGTGGGTTCAGTCCCCAGTTGGGGTGCATACGAGAGGCATCTGATTGATGTTTCTCTCTCACACTAATGTTTCTCTCCCTTGCTTCCCCTCTCTTTAAAAATAAGTAAAATCTTAAAAACAAAAACTATGCACACTTTGCTCTGTTTTCTTTCTCTCTCTCTTTCTTTTTGATTTTGACAGTGAAACTAAGAAGGGCTTAGGATAGAAGAAGCAACAGGAGAGCCTAGGTGGGACTGCTTTGGCCCACTGGAAACCGAGAAAGGTGGCCTTGGAAACAGGTTCAGAGGTTAGCCTGGGACGAGCTCTCACTGCCCATTACTCCCCTCATTGCAAGTCTCGTGGGGACCCTGAGTGTTTAGAAGATGTGCCTCTGAAAGGGAACTAAGGCATGGGTATGCTCCTGAGAGGCAGTGTGTACCTCTATTTTCTTAAAATTTTCAATATAGAAGTCTAATTTTTGTTCATTTATAGATAATCTAGAGTTTTGTGCAGGTCCTTTTTTAGTTTTCCTTAATATTAAAAAAATATCATCAGGAATATTTATTAATGTTAACTAGAACAAACCAAACCCTATTCATCTCCTAACACTGGCTTTTTCTTCCACTAAAGAATCATTTCTTTTATTAAAACTTAGATTTTTTTATGTGTGTTTTATTTGCTGTAATCTTTTCTCCAGGAACAATTCAATCGTATGAAATCCTGTGCAACGTTGATATTACTAGTATCGCTTTGGGAGTTCACTTGCAAACTTCCTTTTGTTTCAGACCACTGCTGGTAACACTCATCCTTTTTCAGAGACTGTGACTCCTTGCGTCTTACTGAAAATAATAAGCAAGTGTCTTCCAAAAACTTTTCTGACTTCTATAGTCAGAACCTAGAACCTAGAGAGTAATTTTCCACTTTTTAGGCTATAATAATTTGTATAGGGCTTCTTTTTTTTACTGTTGACTTATCCTTAAACAAGGTCCAATCTCTGCCAACAGGTAGAGGCCATGGGATCTCCTTGGTATCTCTCCCTGTGCACTTGGATGCTGGAGGAGTCTAAGAGATCTGGACCTAGAATAGGAGTGAATATACATGGCCCCTAGTCCTGGGCCAGGCAGGACATCATCTCACTTGACTGAGCAGGACTGAGGTAAGCTCTCCTCTCCCTCTGACTTTTGCTCCAGAAGTATTCATTAGTTCTTTTGTCAAAGTACAAAGGCTACATCCTAGCCTTGGCTGCTGTAGCTCAGTGGATTGAGCACAGGCCTGCAAACCAAAGGGTTGCTTGTTCGATTCCCAGTCAGGGCACTTGCCTGGGTTGCAGGCCAGGTCCCCAGTAGGGAGTGTGTGTGAAAGGCAACCACACATTGATATTTCTCTCCCTCTCTCTTTCTCCCTCCTTTTCCCTCTCTCCAAAAGGAAATAAAATCATTTTAAAAAAAGACCATATCCTTTGCCCTGACTCTTCCTCTCTCACTATTCCATCTCTACCTATTGCGCTGTTCCCAGAACTCTATGATTTCTACCAGAATGTTTTCCCTTGTCTAGTTACTCATTTTAAGAAGCAATATATCACTAGTCCTGAGAATTGTAGCTTCTAGATACATGTGGAGTGAAACTTATGGAAATGAGAGGATAGGATCATTTCTATCAAGCTCAGTAGAGAATTCCCAGTGTAGGAAAGGATGTAGCTACATAGTGTTTGCTGATATTTTGGATCAGTTGAAGCTCCTGCCAAAAAGGAGGTACCATGTTTTCTAAAGGAGAATATAGTACAAGATATGTATCTTTTATCAACAGTACAACTGGAAGAAATTACTTCTTAAACTTTGGCATTTGACCTTCTCTTTACCTTCAGTGTTCGTCTTTTTGCATATTTTCACGGATATTTTACGTGAGGGTATTGGACAATATATTGGGCCCTGCTGATTTGCTGCCATAACAACAACAACAACAAAAGGCTGACATTTGTTGAGTTTATTATGTGCCAGTCACTGTACTTAGTATTTGTATACGTTACTTCCTATCTCATCCTCACAACCACACTTTGCTGTAAATATTGAAAACGACCTCCTTCCTCATGTGGAAGGATCTCCATGAGAGTGAAGCTCTTGGCTTCTTGCTCACCCCCTCATGTTCTCTGGGGTGGGTCACTCACTTCACTGGTTGCTTGGGAAGGAGGAACTAGACATGCTTGCTTCAGCCAGAGCTAGAAGGACCCTTTCATCTGCATGCCTAGAGAAAGAATGCGTTTTGGTCTGCTTGTTGAGTCTTACAGTAAGCGCAGTGGAGCAGATCACCCCGGGAGAGAAGCCTGTGGTTTCCATTTTGCCTGTGCCTAGTGAGTGTGTCTAATGTTGGGGTACAGGAATAGGAAGCCATCATTTCTAAGCATCCAAGTTTTCTAATAGAGTTTTGTTAGTAGTAAAATGATATTTTCATACCCATCTATCTAATTTTAGCCCTTTCAATTACTTCAAACTGATATTGGGAAGTTGGGAAATTATTTGTTGGTCCCTTAAAAGCCCCAAGGTAGGTATCGTTGGTGTCTCGAGTTTAGTCTGACTCAACACAAGCACTGAGCCAACTTATTCAAGGTTCCCTCGCTCGTTAATGAGAGCTTGGATTCTCACTCAGCTCTGTCTAGCTCTAGAACAACAAAAACTTGACCTGACGCCAAGCTAATCCTTGTAACCCTCCTGCTTTGCATGAAAGATCTTCACAAAATCTCATCTCATCAGTGATGGCACCAGCGGAGGAAAACCCAACCTATCCTTCCAGACTCTTCTGCGGAGCCTTTCCCAATCCTCCCAAAGAGAGTTGGTGAGTCCATCCTCTGTGCTCCTTGTACAGCCTTCTGTTGGAGAACAAAGATTCATTCAGTTACTGACTTACTCACTCATTTCTCTCTCTCACCTTGGTACCTAGCTCGAGCAGGCGCCCATTCAGTTTTTGTTAAACTATACTCATAGGAACAGATGAACAAGTATCAAATTCTCCAAAGCAATCACATTAAGCACAAAGTCTACATGGATTCCAGGATGGGTTTAGTCGCATTCCAGCATTGTTTATGTTACATGGCCTCCCTTGGTGCCATTTAGTTTGGGGGGAGGGGTTTTTGGTCTTGTTTTTGGTTTGTTTATTTAAGTTCCTTCTTTTCTTGTCCTTAGAAGTTGTGTGGCATATGTCATATCCAGTAGCATTGTTTTATTGCACCTGGTTTAATCTTGCTCTGAGTTGCTACCGGAAACCAAACTAATTACATTCACAAAACATAAAAACAATAATAATAACTACCACTTAGCAAGCACTTATGATGTGCCAAATGCCATGCCACGTGAGTTACACATATTAGCTCTAACCATCACAAGAAGCCTATGAGATAAGTATAATTATCTCCATTTTATAAGTGAGAAAACCAAGGTTATGCCAAGATAAAGATATTTGCCCACCTCCACACATCCGTGGCAGGGCAGAAATGGAGTTGGTGCTGCAGGCTCCAGAGCTGGATCTCTTTGCTTTATTCAGTGCCCTCTGGAACACAGAGCAGCTGTTGTGACGATTAGAAAAGATAATGGGTGGGAAAGTGCTTGGAAAACTCCATGGAGAACTAAGCATGTAAGAGATTATGAAGACTTGTTGAGAGCTTTGGCAAGGGCACTGTGATAATAGCCCTGGGGAGGGGGAACAAATTGATCTGGCTGGAGTTTAGGGACATTTCCTGTTATGTAATTGCTCTGAGTTCAGTATTTCTGAAACAGTGGAGGCGCAGACCCTCTTTTCTTTGTGAAGCACTTCTCGTCTCTGGGAGGAAAGACAGAAGAGGTTAGTTTGGTTTAAATCAGTTATTTTCTTTCAAGACAAAGGAAACGGTGGGGGAGGAGTGGCAATGTTGTCCACGTGCTGTTGGGTTCTAGACATTGATTGATTCCGGACCCTCCTCGGTGTGAAAGCGGTAACTTACAACACATGCGCAAGGCTTTTCCATTTAACATGCATTTCAAAAATACAATAGGTCGGCATGTTTACTCTGAAAGACAACACAACAGAACGCACAGAGCGGTACATATGTTCTGAATGTTTCCCAGACTCCAGAGGCAGAGAAAGGCCTTTTGTTCTCTCATTCACCCAACAAACATTTATTGAATGATTTCTATAGGTCAGGCATTATGCTAGCCAAGGAGGAACAAGACACGGTCCCTGTTGTCAAAAAACTAACACTAGCATAGGAGAGTCAGACCTATAAACTAATTTTCAATTATTATGATACAATGTAAGTGCAACAATAGGAATACATGCAAGATAAAGAAAATTGAATGATACATATGTGGTGTCATATGGGTACTAGACGTATCAGGGTGATCACTACATAAGGTATGTAAATGTCTAATCACTATGCCGTACACCTGAAATTAATGTAATGTTATATGCCAACTGTAATTGAAAACTTAAAAAAGAATTGTTTTGAACAATTCTCTCCACCAGTGGAGACTCCTTCTGAGAAGACACGATGTCTGAGCTGAACTTTGATGACCAAACAGGAATATTAAGCCCAACCCTTTCTATGTGCATTGTTCCCACTCTCTACCTATAGCTGGTCTTGGAAGCACATGAAAATATTAGTTGTTACTTTAATAATTATTTATTAAGTACCTGCTACATACAGAACACTGTTAATATTTATGCAGGATACAAAGAAGAATAAGACATGGTTCTATCAATCAAATATAGATTATAGTAGATTATAGTAGATATAGTCAAAGTAGATTATATTAGATTATAGTAGATTATAGTAGATATAGTCAAAGTAGATTATATTAGAGTAGACAAAATATAAACTCTGAATCCACAGGAAAAGAATGGGGTCCATGAATGATCTAAGCGCAGAAAGCAATTAAAAAGAAAAGATAAACAGTAGACAAAACAGTGAAAGTACAAACTATTGACATGATCAATAAAGTGAGCCCTGGCTTGTGTGGCTCAGTGGATTGAGTGTCAGCCTGTGAACTGAAGGTTGCTGGTTCGATTCCCAGTCAGGGCACGTGCCTGGGTTGTAGGCCAGGTCCCCAGTTGAGGGCATGCGAGAGGCAACCAAATGATGTACCTCTCATGCATCGATGTTTCTCTCCCTCTCTTTCTCCCTCCCTTTCCCTCTCTTCAAAAAGGAATAAATAAAAACTTAAAAAAGAAAAGAAAATGAAAAAATTCTAGCTAGACTTTTCAAGAAGAGAGTAGTCACAAAGTGCCAATTCAGGAATAAGAGGGGAAGCATCATTATATTAATAGATACTGCAGATACTAAAAGGGTAATAAGGAAATATCATGAATAATATAATGTCAATAAATTTGACAACTTTGATGAGATGAACAAGTTCCCTAAAAAAATATAACTTACCAAAACTGACTCAAGAAGAAATAGAAAATCTGAATAGACCTATATCCTATTAAATAAATTGAATTTGTGATTAAACACTGCTGTGGGATAAATGTTTGTGTCCTCCCCACCCCACATTCATATTGAAGCCTAATCTCAATGTGATGCTATTTGGAGGAGGGGCCTTTGGGAAGTTATTGGTTCATGAGGGTGCAGTCTTCATGAATGACATTAGTGCCCTGAAAAGAGACTGATGAGACCAGAGTTCTCCCTTTCCACCATGTGAGGACAAAGTAAAAAGACGATCATCTATGAACCAAGAAACAGGCCCTTACCAGACACCAAATCTGTCAGCATCTTGCTCTTGGACTTCCCAGCCTTCAAAACTGTGAAAAATAACCATTTCTTATTTAAGACATCCAGTTTATGGTATTTTAATTATAGCAGCTGAACAGTCTAAAATAAACACCTCCACACAAAGAAATCTCTGTGGTCAGATGTCTTCCTTGGTGAATTCTACATTCAACACTCGAATATTTCAAGAAGGAAGAATACAAATTCTATACAAGCTCTTAAGAAAATATAAGGTGAAGCCAGCATTTCCTATTACCAAAACCTGACAACAATGTTACAAGAAAAGAAAACTACAGACTGCTATCCCTTATGAACATGGATACAAGTTCCTTCAAAACCAATTAGCAAATTATATCCAGGAATATTTTTAAAGGATAGAAAATCAGAATCAATGAGGTTTATTTCTGGAATTCCTAGCAGCATTTTTATAATAATTCAAAACTGAAAGCTACACAAATACCTATCAAGAGGAGCAAGGAATAAATAAGGAAATTTTTGGATATTGACACAACAGAACACTACTCAGGAATTCAGAAAGAACCCACTACTGACATATGCAACAACCACAGAGGTAGGAAAAGTAGGTTTGCATAATACAAGTAAATAATACAATAATAAATAAATACACAAGAATAAACTGTGTTTTGCATACTCACAACTGTAAACCTACTTTTGCCCCACCCTTGTAGATAAATCTCAAAATCATTAGGCTGAGCTAAAGCGCTCAGACCTAAAAGCGTACATATTGTATGATTCCATTTATATGAATTTCTAGAAAAGGCAAAACTAATCTCTAGCGAGAGAAAGCAGGTGAGTGGTCCCCTGTGCTGGGGTGAAATTGACCACAAAGGGGCACATGGGAAATTTTAAGACAACGGAAATATTTTACATGTCGATTGTGGTGATGGTTACAAGGGTGCATACATTTGTCAGAATTCATCAAACTATATACTTAAAAAGAGGAAAATGTACTATAACTTAATTATATCTAGTTAGAGTTGACTTAAGATGAAAAAAAATGTTTTTAACAAAAAGGAAGTGAAGTACAAGACATAGATCATAGACTGGTAGTCAGACAGATTAGGTTCAACTCTCAGCTCTTGTATCCCACAGATGTGACCTTGGACAGAAGACTTTACTTCTCAGATGCTCAGTTTTCCCATCTATATAGGGAGAGTACTGATACCCACACCAAAAAGTTGTGGTGAAGAATACATTTTTTGTATATATGTAAATTGATACGTATTTTTTTGGAATATATATAATAATAGTGCTCCAATAATGGTAGTCCTCTTCTATTTAACTTCCACCAAGGAGATGAAAGAACCGGATGGCTGTGGCATCTCTTTGAGACGTTTAGCCAGCCCTTTGGACCCAAACAGTCCAGGAGTGATTATGGCTATGAGTCGCAGATCAGACTAGCAGACTCTACTTTCTTCCATAGGTAAAAGACAAAACACAGTAATCTGTGGCTTGGCAGTGGTTCTTAGATAAAAGGAGGGCATGCAGAACAAACCAGAGGGAGGAAGATAAGTAAGATGCAGGGAAAGGAGATACAAGTAGAATTATGGTAAGAAGGCTTTTCCTCTCTGCTGCGATCCCAAGTTTTTCCTTCAGGGCTATGATTGATGGTGTCTATAGGTAACAAACAATTAGAGTGTTCGGTGTGGGATAGCCTGGTGAAAAGAAAACAGCGTTTGAAGTTATTGGCCTTGGGCTTAAACACCAACTTTTCCATTCCATGGGTGTGTGATCCTTGGCAGCAGAGGTAGGGTCTCTGAACTGCAGCCTCCTCATATCTAAGACCAGGTTGATAAAAGAATCAAACTCACAGGGCATCTTGAGGATTAAATAGCACTGGCTTCCACCAAAATTTGTTAGAGACAGGATGTTGGAGACAGGAGTTCATGCATATGTAGGACGAAAAATCAGCACAGGGGCACAGAGCTCTGGAGCTGGTCCCCCAGGAGCAGGTCCAGATTGAATAAGAATGTTCTGTCAGTCAGTTGGCCAGGCTTCATGGCCCTGAGGGATGTGGCTATGAGGACTTCACGGGGTCCTAAAGGCTTTATCATCCTGTAACTTGGTCTTCAGTCACTCCTCCTGGAGGGCCTCAGCTCCATCCCCCACCACTGTTTATCCTTTTAGTCCCAGAATCCCAGAGCAGACTGTGAGTGTGCCCTCTCCCTGGGGAAACATTGCATCACAGCTGGGTACTTCTGTGAAGTGTTTGTCTTGCCTGGGTTTAGTAAATGACCCCTCTCCTCCGTAGGCGCCAAGGCTTCCTGGCCCAGTTGGCACTGGGCACGCCCTACAGTGGCCGCTAGGGGGAGCCTGGGCTGGAGCTCTGGAAGGTTGGGCCACTGTTGAGGTCTTCCTTGCAGTAGGAAATCTTGGGGGTGGCCTTAGGTCAGGGCCAGTGAGAATTTCATTCTAAGTAGACCAGTGTTCGGAGAATGTTTGAAAAAGGAAAATTGTCCAACGCCAAAGGAAGAAAGAGTTATGGAACATCCTATTATCTCCACACTCTCCTTCACTGGCTGAGAGGCTAGTCATTTTAGAAGTTGTATAACACAGTGGAAGAACAATAAATAGCCAGAAGTCATGGTATCAAGACTGTTCTGGACTGTCCCTAGTTATGAGAATTTGGACATGTCTCTACTTTTCTGAGCCTTTGTTTACTAGTAATGTCCGTGACCATTCATTGGCTCTGTCCCATGTGTCACCCTGCCAAAAATAATCTCATTTAATCCTCACAACAATTATACAAGGGAAGTATTTGTTATCCCAATTATGTAAATTAAAAACTGAGACGTAAGAAGTAACCTATCTGAGGTTTTAATCTAGTAGAGACGTTGGGATCTTTCTGAATCAAGTTGATGCTGAAGCTCTTCTATTTCCAAAATACTCTCTCATTTTCTGTTTTCTTTTTTTTAAAGATTTTATTTATTTACTTTTAGAGATAGAGGAAGGGAGGAAGAAAGAGAGGGAGAGAGACATCAATGTGCAAGAGATATATCCATCTGGTGCCTCTCACACACCCCTGACTGGGGACCTGGCCCACAATCAGGCATGTGCCCTGACTGGGAATTGAACCAGTGACCCTTCAGTTCACAGACAGGGACCCAATCCACTGAGCCACACCAGCCAGAGCCTTTCTCACTTTTTAAATGAGTCTTCATCATCATCATCATGATGATCATCATTCGTTTGCACACATTTTGAATTTCAAACTTTCAAGTTAATCTAATAATTATTTATAGTCAAGATTTATATTCAAGATTATATTCAAGGTCACAGACAGACCTTGTGTCTCAGGGCCTACAAATCACCTCCACAGAGGGCTACGTATGAGTAGGAAGACATGTGTGGAGAGGGCTGGAACCGCGACCCTGATGGTGAGCATGGCAAGGGCCTGATCAGAGCTCAGCTCAGGAGCACACACAATGGCAGCAGCCTTCTCCCCGTCTCCTCCTGGCCACTCCTTTGCCTCTGGGCAGAGGTCTGATGAAACAGTCCCCTCTGCTATGCAGGCTCCAAGTAGCACATTGCTGACTTCATTCTTCTTTTGAAATGCAATGCATTTTCCTCAAAACATCACCCTTCTGTTTCTCTAAAATCTTCCTTCTCCTCCCCACCGCAGCCCCTGGGGCAGCAAGGCTTATAAGAGCTAAAACTTAGAGCGCTGTAATGTCCACCCATACAAGACTGCTTAAGTAAGTTAAGCTACATCCTCACTTTGTTCATTAGTCATGCTACATTCGATTATAGTTGAAATAAATATAACTCAAACTGCCTGAGGCCAAAATAGGGGCTTATTGGCTCATACACCGGACAGGCTCATGATGTATGGCTTGAGGTCCAATGGGATCCAGGTATTCAAACAATGTCGGGAACATGCCTCTTTCGGTCTCTTGTCTCTGCTCTCTCATGTACTAGTCAGAGCTATGGCCACACATTTTTTGTGCAAATTTCTGTGATTCAGATCAGGCCAAATTTAATCAAGAGGTAGATATAACATAAAGGCTATACCATTAAACTTCTAAAGGAAAACATGATAAAATCTTTACAGCCTTGGAATAGGTGAAGGAATAAAACACCAATAAATAGATAAATAAAATAAAATAAAAAGCACTATCATAACAGGGGAAAAAGTTATAAACTGGATTTAATCAAAGTTAAAAACTTGCTTGGAAGACACCATTTGGAATGAAAAGGCAGACCCAGACTTAGAGAAAACAATGTCCTGTAAACTGTAAATTAATTTTGTCACTGTTAACAATAAGTGACATGTATCAATATGAAAAGATTTTGGGGGAGAAGGGTTTCTGTTTTATTCACTACTACATCTCTAGCTCTTGAAATAGTACACAATCAATATCTGTTAATTGAATGAACTGCCAAAATATATTATTAAATAAAAATAATGCTATGTACAGATTGCTCTCATTTATGTAAAAACAAGTATTTTCACATAAGGATGTGTAAATGCATATATTATATTTGCATTGTATTTGGGAAGAGAGAGGTGGGCTTTCACTTTTATTTTTTTCCCTAAATCTTATGTTTTGATTTTTAGAGAGAGGGAAAGGAGGGAGAAGACGAAGGAGAGAAATATCAACGAGAAAGAGAAACATGGACGGGCTGCTTGGCTGCCTGTGTAGGCAGCCCAACTGGGCACCAAACCCACAACCCAGGCATGTGCCCTGACCAGGAATCAAATCAGCCACCTTTCAATTTGTGGGACGATGCCCAAGCAAAGCAACTGAGTCACACTGGCCAGGAAGGACATGGGCCTTTACTTCTCACTCCTAATACTCACATAGATGTTAGATTTTTTTACTGAAAAACAACAAAAACAATACACACACAAAGTAAAAATCATAAGATTATCTTACTTCAGGGCCTGGCCTTGCCTGGAGCAGAGGAGCCATACCTAATGATCCTGGGCCTCACTCCAGACTCTGCATCCCAAGGCCACTTCAAAGTCATAGTTATCATTGATTTTTCAGGTTTTAGTCTAATTGGTACTCAACTGAACTTCTCACTTTTGACCCAGCTCCTTTGAATTGACAAATTGACTAACTTTTAATTTACTTTTTTTCTTTTTCTTTTTTTTTTTTTTACAAAATGCTGTCTTTCTAGTCATTTTTCTCAGGCCATCCATTTCAGCTCTTGTATGAATGATGCTCTAATGTGTTATTGACCCAGGTCCCCTGTACACTATATCCTTATCCAGGATGTCTTTGCTCTCCCTCTGGGGCGAAATCTTTACAAAGATGCCTCAAGCCACTGGAATTATGTGAGACATGAGTGTAAGGAAAAAGTACCATGTGTTTAACACAGTTACTGTTTTCACAAAATTCAGCAGAACAAAGTTTCTTTATTCTCCCATTTTAAAGATAGGGAAACCGAACCCTGCAGTTTGAATAATGTGCCCTAGGTCACACAACTACTGAGTGGCTCTGGTTCGAATTAAAGTCTCTCTGACTAAATTTGATTCTCTCGTTTAACTGCACCAAGTTGATACTGGGGGATACGCAAACACAGCAGGACCCTGCTTACCCACAAGTCTCCCCCAGTAAATTTGAAACTAACAGAATTTACCTAAAGATGGAAGGAAGTTTCTAATCTAATCTTATTGTGCCTGCATTTCCCACAGATAATGATGTTTTGAGAGAGCCCAAGTACTAACCATGATGTGCAGATAAACAGACATTCCACTGGCTGGAATGTGTCCCTGGTTGGCTTTATGAAAAATTCTAAATCTGTGAAGAGAAGAAGCTGATTTTTCAAGAAAGCTTGATGATTTTCCTACTCACCGAGGTCGAGAGTGGTTTCTCAGGATATACAAAGACCTCAGCACTTTCAAAAGTGCTACAAAGCAAGCAAGTCAAGATGTAAAAAAGGAAAAGAGAAAAGAAAACAAAAGAAAAGAAAGAAAAGAAAAAGCTGCCTAATGAAAAGTATACTCATAATGTCCTCCCACTCAACATCCTCTAGTAAAAGTACCCACGCCTCAGTGCAAAAGTGGCAGCTTCATATGCTATGCAACCAGGTCCCTAGATCCCAGCTGAGAGGACCAGCAATTGAGCTGGTCAGACTCTACCCTCTGGCTAAGATGATCTCAACTCAGGAAACAACTCAAGGATGTGGGGAAGCAATGGCCTGAACACTGAACAAGTGAAAAGTCATCAGACTGAGTGGTGAGAATTCCCCGAACACTGGAAGCCAGGTATACCCCTGCTCAAGAGAAAGGACCTACATATATGGACATTCAATGTCTTCTCAAGGAAATGGCCAGGTTATCCCTAATCAGTGAAGTCTACTAATTCTCTCTCTGTTTCACCTCTAATCAGCATTTAGTACCTTGCTTTAAAAACATATATTTTTTTAAAACAAGGCACACCCCTGGCTGGTGTGGCTCAGTGGATTGAGTGCTGGACTGTGAACCAAAGGGTCATCAATTTGATTCCCAGTCAGGGCATATGCCTGGGTTGTGGTCCAGGTCCTTGGGGTGAGGTGGGCGGGAAGGGGGAGTGCAGTGCATGAGAGGCAACCACACACTGATGTATCTCTCTCTCTCCCCCACTCCCTTCCCCTCTCTCTAAAATAAATAAATAAATAAAATCTTAAAAAAATGGCACAGCAGACATTTGGAGAAAGCTTATATTTTAACATAACAGACAAACAAAATGAAGAAACAGGAGAAAGGAGAGAAGAAAGAGAGAGAAAGAGAGAGTAATGTAGAGAAATTAGAAATAATTCAATGCACAGCAAAGGAGACCATCAACAGAATAAAAAGACAGCCCATGGAATGGGAGAACATATTTGCCAATACATCTGATAAAGGGTTAATATCGCAAATTTATAAAGAATTTACAAAACTCAACAGTGAAAACCCAAACAACCCCATTAAAAAATGGGCCAAAAACCTGAATAGACACTTCTCCAAAGAGGACATACAGATGACCAACAGACATATGAAAAGATGCTCAATGTTACTAATCATCAGACAGATGCAAGTTAAAACCACAATGAGATATCACCTCACACCTGTCAGAATGGCTATGATCAATAAATCAACAAAGAACAAGTGCTGGAGAGGATGTGGAGTAAAGGAAACCCTAGTCCCAGTGCACTGTTGGTGGGAATGCAGACTGGTGCAGCCACTGGGGAAAGCAGTGTGGAGATACCTCAAAAAATTAAAGATGGATCTGCCTTTTGACCCAGTGATCCCATTCTGGTAACATATCTGAAGAAACCCAAAACACTAATTTGAAAGAATCTAAACACCCCTATGTTCATTGCAGCATTATTTATAATTGCCAAGATACGGAAGCAGCCCAAGTGTCCATCAGCAGATGAGTGGGCAAAAAAAGCTGTGGTGCATTTACACAGTGGAATACTACTCAGCCATAAAAAAGAAGAAAATTTTACCCTTTGTGACATCATGTATGACGTGGAGAACGTTATGCTAAATGAAATAAGCCAGTTAGAGAAAGACAAATGCCATATGATTTTACTTATATGTGGAATTTTATGAACAAACAACTAATAAGGAAAATAGAGACAGACTCATAGATAACAGGCTGACAACTATTTTGGGGGAGGTTAGGCAGTGGAGGGATCAAGTAAAAAGGAAAAAGGACTCATGGACATGGACAACAGTGTGGTGATTTTATGGAGGAGGGTATAAGGGGACTAAATAGTACTGGAAAAAATACAACACAAATTTAAAAATGAAAATAAAAGAAATAATTCAGGAAATGAAAAGCTTTAAAAAAATCATAATACACTCAAGAAAATGAGAGATGAAGTTCTTGAGTAATGTGAAACTAGATAATAAAACCACCCATCTGCTGAGAACATCTATAAAGGTTGGATTAAAAAAAATTAAACCTGCTTAGAGTCACCGAAGTACCCAAAAGGTGGTAAAGCGTTGCCACACCAAGATGGAGAAGACGGAAATGTGGAGGTATCAAGGAACTTGGGACCCCTTTAACTTAGAGACACTTATCAACTCCAGAAGAATTGTCTTAAAACAACACAGGTTTATTGTCTCACAGTTCTGGAGGCCTAAAGTTCAAAACTAATTTCACTGGGACAAAAATCAAGCAGAACCACATTCTTTCCAGAAGCTCTAGGAGACAATCTGTTCTTGCCTCTTCCAGTTTCTCGAGGCTGTTGGCATTTTTGGACTCGTGGTGACATCACTCCAACCTTTAATGCCAACATCTGCTCCATCTTCCCATGACCTTCTCTCTTTGTGTCTACGTCAAACATCCCTCTGCCTCTCTTAAAAGAATGCCTACAGCAGCACTCTGGACCCACTCAGGAAACCCAGGACAACCTCCCTATCTCAAGATCCTTAATCTAATCACACCTCAAAGACTCTTCAAATAACAGGTTTCAAGAGTCAGAACCAAGCGTCATTGGGGGAACATTTTTCAGCCTACCAAAAGTGCATCAAAAAATGTCAAATATCTAGCACTAAATATCAGGAAAGATGTGTAAGACCTTGACAATGAAAACCACAAAATATTATTAAGAGGAATGAAAATAAATCTAAATAAATGGAAGGATGTATCATTTTCATGAATTAAAGACAGTATTTTAAAGACACCAATAGCCCCCACATTGATCTATAAATTCATACAATTCTGATAAAACGTCAGAAATGTTTCATTGGGGGGAATTTGACAAGCTTTTCTAACATTTACATGAAAATGCAAAAGCTGAGAAAACTCATAACAAACTCAATAGAAGAACAAAATTGCAGAAATTAACTAGATATTAATAAAAATTTAAAAATATACGTGAAGTTATACGGCAATTGGATTCTAAAGCAGCATTTTTAAAATGTTAATGTGTACAAGAAGACCAGATAGCCATATACTTAAGTTATACCTTTTCCACTCACTGCCCCACCCCACTTTCCAGACTAAGCACATTCACTGTAGTGAGGGCTTTTGTTTATAATAAATGGGAAAGGTAGTTGGTCAGGAAATATTTGCTGAGTTGACTTTCATAACTTAGTTGTCTTGGCAGTTTTTTCAGTAATAAATATTATATCAACAAATGGACTAATACCCTCCCAGACATATCCATTAGTGGTTCTGGGAAATGGTAAGTGATCACATACTAAACCTGGATATTAGATATTGAATACTAGATGAGTCAGTTTTCTGTGAAGTCTTTTCCACAATCTCATATCCTACAGACCAAGAAGACAGTGGGACCAAATTCTGTACCTTGGCTGATATCTAGGAAGCACATGGCTCATTCTGTAATTCCCTCAAGTTAGGTGTGTATTTTACATCAGTGCCTTTTTATCTACACAAACAGCCCGGACCTCACTCTGTTGTGCTTCAGCAAACAGTGCTAGCTAATGATCTAAAATCAGCTGCCTATACAAATAATGGCTCCATTGGACCTTATCTTTCTACTGTGGCTCTCAAAATTAGTATTTCTTTCTGTTATAATGAAAAAAAATTGTCTCCATTGACTGCAAAAAGCAAAGCCTGATATTACAGCATGATTACTTTCAGAACAAATTGAATACTGTATTGTCCAGCAAAAATTATCATGTTAAAGAGATTTTAGTCTGCAAGATAGGAAGGAATCCTGTCAATTAGATAATAACCAATAAACCAATAACCAAACTGTACCAGTGAATTAAACATAATTAGCCTTAGATATTTAAAAAGTATTCAAAGTCCAAGTCAAGTCACTCCCTGGGGAGATGCTATGATTGCCAAGTGCAGCTGTATGTCACCTCTGTATCTAAGGCTGACAGAGGCCTAACGGGGAGCATGACGTTTAAGAGCATGCAGCATGGACATGCTTTTACTATTTACTGTCCCTTGTCTCCACTATAGTAAGCCTAGCTTAGGCCCTTGTCACTGAATGTTTGTGTCTTAGTCCATTCAAGCTTCCATAACAAAATACCACAGGCTGGGTGGTTTCTACACAAGAGAAATCTATTTCTCACAGTTCTGGAGCCCGGATGTTTAAAACCATATGGTCAGGTTCTTTGTCTGCTAAGGGTCCACTTCTTGTTTCATAAACAACCATCTTTTCACTATGTCCTCACATAGCAGAAGGGACTATGGAGTTCTGTGGGCTCTACTTATAAGAGTACTAAACCCATTCATGAGGGTTCCACCCTCAGGACCTAAGCACCACCCAAAGTTTCACCTACTGATACCAACACATTAGGCATTGGGTTTAAATACATAAATTTGGGGGGGGGGGGAAACTCAGATATTCAGTCTATAGTAATATGTTCCTATCTCCAGCCAATGCATCAACCCACATGGTACACACTACAAAGAAATCATCTTAAAAAAAAATAACCCACTGAAGAGTTGTCCTTTGCAGCCTGACATTCCTTGCATCAGTTAGGAGTGGCTAGGTTACGGTGAGGCAATGAACATTTCCAGGTCTTAGGGGCAAAGTTTACTTCCTGTTTATGCCGCACGCATCCTTAGTACTGATTGGCAGTGAGACTGTATTCTTTTTTTTTTAAATTTATTTGAGAGAGAGAGAGAGAAACATCAATTTGTTGTTTCACTTATCTATGCATTCATTGGTTGCTTCCTGTATGTGCCCTGACCGGGGATCAAACCTGCAGCCGTGGTGTATCAGGACAATGCTCTAACCAACTGAGCTAGCTGGCCGGGGGAGACTGTATTCTTTTTAGACACTTGGAACTCAGTGGAGGAAGGCTGTAATGGGTAGTAATCCCCACAGTTGGAGGAAGGGAACATGGCAAATCACACACTGACACTTAAATCTTCTGCCTGAAAGTGACATCCATGAGAGTCACTCATATTTCTTTAGCCAGGGCAAGTCACATGGCTGTGCCTGACTTTGAAAGATGGCAGGGAAATGCAAACCTGCCATGTGCCTGCAGAGAGAAATAGAACACTGTGACCAGCCCCCCAAACTCCTACTTCTGTAACAGGAGAATTTAAATGAGAGAAATATACAACCTTATGCGAACAATACAGTCAGGACCATTGAAGTATCTTGTTAATATTTTTAAACTTTTAATAAAAAAGCAATTACTTCAGTAGAACAAATAGTATTAGTTTTTCTACACATATTAAATTAAATAAAGATTTTACACAATTAATTTCCTATTATCATGGTTTTCTGTCGAGACAACTTAAAATTTCCCTCTTCAGTAGTTTCAGTGTTGTTTATATCTTAATTTTGCTTAGTATATATCATGTATGTGAGATCTAAAATATACAAGTTATGCAAATATAGCACATATGAAAAGGCACTTTTCTATGATTTTTGTACTCCAGCCAGGATCCTGTTTGGTTTTATTTTTAACTCCTCATAACAACTGAAAGTTCACATATTCTCAATTAAATACAGCCATAGTCTAGAATATTATATCTAACTTTATCTTTAATAACTTAAATTTTATAGAAAAGATATTTGAGATAGGAAAGAAATATCTGGAGTAGTTTGTTGTTATTATTTCACCTCTGTTTAAAGTCTTTAAAATTTTCCGTTACCTATCTGTTCAGATCCAAATTTTGGTATTTAGTTTGGCAAAGATGGTTAGCTCTCTGCCGAAAATTCAAAAATCTCCCTTTCCCTTTCCAACGTGTGAAGTTGTCACTGGGAAATATCTGCTTAGGTCTCCTTGAAGCCAAGTATAGCTCATGAAATATGAGCAGTTTTTTTTACGGTATTATTATATAGAAAACACTTATCAAACACATAATACGTGCCAGGTGTAGATAGGTGTTAGACAAACATGAACTCATTTACTGCACATAATAATTCTGTATTGTAAGTCCTATTATTGTCCCCATTTTATAGATAAAAAAACCCCTGAAGATCAGAGTAATGGAGTAATACAGAGGAAAACAGCCAATAAATCACAAAGATGGGATTCCAGCCGAGAAATTCTAATTCCAGAGTTCGTACTTTTAACCACTTGCTTCCTCTTGGGTCAGGGCCTTTAAAAAGCAAGCAGGGCTGCCCTGACCAATGTGGCTCATTTGGCTGGGTGTCATTCAGCAAAGCATAAGGTGCTGGTTCAATTCCTGGTCAGGGCACCTGCCTGGGCTGCAGGTTCAGTCCTGGTAGGGGTACATGAGAGAGGCAACCAATCAATGTTTCTCTCTCACATCGATGCTTCTCTCCCTCTTTCTCCCTCCTTTCCCCTCTCTCTAAAAAAGAAGAAAATCTTAAAAAGAAAAAAGCAGAAAAGCAAATGGGGCTTCTCTCTTTTCTCTGTAGCCCAGGAGATGGCTGAGGCACACAATTATAGGATCCCATTAGCCACAGAGAGGCAAGTTACCCACTGACCATGAACTCCTACAATGGACTGCCACATAAATGAAAACCAAACTTCTGCTGAGCCAAGACTGAAATTTTGGCCTTGTTTTGTTACAGCATCAAGTGGTTCCCCCAGCTAACACACATGGCAACCAAGGCCCACCACAGCTTATCTTGGTCCAGAGTCAGGAAACTGAGATTTTAGCCCAGCACAGTCTTTGACTTAATGCATGACCTTAAGGAAGCACTTCTTCCCTCGAGGCCACATTTGAAAGGTTAAGGTGTTGGACTAGGTCCACATTTTTCAACCCGTATTTCACGGAATGACTGATTTTAACTATGTTGCTTGAATTTTCTTGAAAACAGGACCTCATGGCCAAATACTGCAGGGAAAATTCAGATACTACAACTTCCTTTGGAAATTCACAATAGTATTCACTTAATGAAGGCTTTTGGACATCTTTCCATAAAAACTTTAACAGTATTCACCAGATGGATTTGACCATAAGACCTCTCATTTTTTTTAAATTAGGAGGCTTTTTTTAATATTTAAAGGGTAACTATAGTTAATAATACTATATCACATATTTAAAAGTTGCTAAGAAAGTAAATCTTACTTCTCATCACAAGAAAAAAATATTTTATAACTTATATAGGGCGACAGATGTTAACTAGACATATTGTGGTGATCATTTCACAATATATACAAATACCAAATCATTATTGTACACCTAAAACTGATATAATGTCATATATCAATTCTATCTCAATAAAAAATACTTAGAGGGATACTAGTGTGCTAAGAAATAGTAGTTTGGGGAATGGTGAACGAGAATCCTAACACTATTCCAAGTTCTAAAACCGCCCTGCATGTTTGTCTGCCTTACCAGATTTCACACGCACAATTCCAGTCAGGTTTCCTCTTCATTGCTGCGCACGTGCAGCGTAAGTCTGGACTTAGGGCTGCAAACATCTTACCTGGTTTCCTAAAGCTGGAATGACCTCTCTCCCCTCTGCACTGCAAGTCTTTCCTGTCCTTCAAGGCTCAACTTAATTCCGTCTTGCCCGTAAAGACCCCACTGCGTGATCCAGCACACACCTTACTTCTCCTAGTCAACACACATTAAACTGTCTGGGCCCTCTGCAGACATTTAGGCTAGGACTCCCCTGAAAGGTCTCCTGAAAGAGGGCACTTCTAGGGCAAGGATAACTAGATAATGAGTTCCTTTAGCTATTCTGACATGTTTTACTTGAACAGAGACAAAATCAGACTGGAAATAGTCGGAGATAAGAAAGATGTGTGTTGACTCAAAGGGGGAGAAATGAGAGAACAAGTGTTCTGGTTCTTAGCCAAGAGAATCCACGAGGATCAGATGAAGAGTAAGATGCAGTTTCAAAGATTGTCTGTAAACAAGAGAAGGTTGTATGTTGGGATGCTCTTATAAGTAGTTGCTACAAGATGGGTTTTTCTGTTTCAACCAGGCTGAACATGTATTGACTGTAAGGGATTGGCTAGGTACTCAATTTACCTACTCTACACTATGATAGCATCTTCTTTGGCACTCTGAGATCGGACAACCAGCATAAACCTCTGGGTGCCAGCTATATCTCATGTATTGACCCACCGTAGCCTAAAATAAAGTTCTGTTTTTAATGTACTAGATGTCAAAAGGTACATGGTTAATTTTATAAGAATAAAAACATACCTTAGGAAGGACCATTTATGAGAAATCAAGATGAGTTTATACCTGAAAGATGTTGGCAGATATATATTTAGTCTGTCCAGAAAAAGTCCAGCCATTGTTAATATAATGAGAACAGTTTGTGCAACATCAATGTAACCTGGCAGCCAACAAGAGTGGGCTGGAATGTGCATGTGTGAACAATGACGACTTCACGGAACTAGTCAGTGGGGGTGGCAGACACCACTGAGTGAGCATGTGTACTGTGTGGCCATCGCATTCAAAATGACTGAGTGAGTAGAGCAACAAATCTGCATCCAATTTTGTGTTAAGCTTGAACATTCCTCCATAGAAACTATTTGGATGACTCAGAAGGCTGCAGCTATGGGCAACTAGTGACTGGCAGTTTCATCACGACAATGTATTAACTCGTACACCACATCTCATGCGGTTTTTTGGGGAAACATGAAATCACTCAGGTGACTCAGACCCCCTACAGCTCATATTTGGCATCCTGTGACTTCTGGCTTTTCCCCAAACTGAAATTATCTTTGAAAGGGAAGAGATTTCAGACCATTGACAAGATTCAGGAAGATACCATGGGGCAGGTGATGGCAATGGGAAGAGCTGTGTGCGGTCCCAAAGTGACTACTTTGAAGGGGACTGAGGTGTCATTGTCCTATGTACAATGCTTCTTGTATCTTGTATTTTCTTCCATAAAAATCTCTGTTTTTCATAGTACATGGCTGGATACTTTCTGGTCAGACCATATCTATATATATCTATATCTATATCAAAATATCTGATCTACTTGGTGGGATTTGGGTTTAGAAATATCTCTCACATTTGGTGTGGAGGGTAAGGTGAGAGCTCGAGACTGCAGGTAAAGATCATTTAAGAACTAGCTGAGGTTTTCTCCAGCTGGGAAATGGGGAAGACAAAGAAATTTTGACTAAGACAGAGGAGTGAAAAGGAGAGGACAGAAAAGAGAGATATTCAGGCCTATTGGATTTATGAAGGTATAGAGAAGGAAAGAGAGAAGGAAAAATAAAAATATTAGAAGAGGAAGAAAGAAAGGAAAAGGGAGAGAGGAGAAAAGGAGAGGTTGAAGATAACTCTCAGCTCTCTGACTATTAAACTGGGTGGATCTTAGGATTCTTAAATGATTCCTCCATTTTCCCATATTGCCTATCTGCACAGCCACCTGAGTGGGCAGCAGAGAAGGAGTGTCCCCTTTCTCCATATTATTCTGTAAAATTGCCTCAATCTATACCTTGAGCAGAGCCAGTATATTTGTTTTCCATTATTCCAAACTTGCTTTGGTCATTGGGAATCCATAAAGCAAGGGAACCTTCCAAAAGGCTTGAAGAAGCACATCCAGAACAGACCTGGACCGAGTTATAACTTCAATTGACTTGGCTTCTCCCACTGAGGCAGCTCTCCTCACCTGCCTCATTCCTCACCTTACCCCACCACAGGCTTCTCCATCAGGGAGCTAAGTCACTGTAAAGGAGGCTCTGTGGAGAATTGGGGGAAATGGTAGAAAGAGATTTTGGAATCAGACTGAGTCCATAGACTTTGGAGTCTGATTGATCTGGACCTGAACCTAACCTCTTGGCCACAAAAGCCCAGACTTCAAAAGAAAGGACTGGACTGAAAGTGAAGATTTTGAGTCTGAGGGGTCCTAGGGAGCCATGGAGATCGCTCCAGGAGAGTGAAGGAAAAACAGGAACTCTTTCTGCATCTATTTGCTTTGGACCCATCACGTTCAAGCAGGCAATGTGAGAGCCTTGTAAGCTTGTATGCACCTACACTGAGCAGGAATTTCCATCACACGCCCCCTTCTACTCTGTCTTATGGCCACCCTCCCATGTTGAGGGATGGGGGGAAAAAAGAATGAAGAAAAATAAAAAGAGCCTCAGAGACCTATGGGACACCATCAAGTGCCATCAAGTGCCATCAAGTGCCAATCATGGGAGTGCCAGAAGGAGGAGAAAGAAATGGGTAGAAAGAGTATCTTTTAAAAAATGGCCTCAAACTTCCCAAATTTGATGAAAAAACATTAATCTATACAACAAATTCCAGTAAAGTCAAAGAGATCCATACCTAGATACAGCACAATCAAACTGTTAAAAGATAAAAACAGAGAAAATCTTGATAACAAAGAGAAAAACAAAGTATCATTTACAAGGGATCTTCAATAAAATTAACAGCTATTTCTTATCAGAAACCATGGAAGTCAAGAGGCAGTGGGATGGCATATTCAAAGTGCTGAAAGAAAATGACTCATCCAAGAATTCTATTTATAGCTAAACTATGCCTTAAAAATGAAGGAGAAATTAAGGCACTCTAATACAAACAAGATTGAGAGAATTTGTTACAATCAGATCTGCTGTACCAAAAATAATAACAGAGAACTTCAAACTGAAGTGAAAGGATATCAGTCAATAACTTGAATCCATATAAGGAAATATAGGTCTCTGGTAAAGATAACTACATAATTAAATATCAAAGACAGCAGTGCTTTTTGTAAGTCTCCTCCAGTCTAAAAGACAACCACATAGAGCAATAATTATGAGTCTGTGTTGATGGCTATGCAATGTAGAAAAATTTATATGAAAATAACAGCACAAATAAGAGAATAGGTAATGAAACCACATACAAGTTTTTGTATATTATTTTAATGAAGTTGGTATTAATGCAAACTAGGTTGTTATAAGGTAAGGTGTTAATTATAAAACCTAGGGCAACCACTGAAAAAATGCAAAAAACTGAGTAAAAGAAACAATAAGATAATTAAAACAGTATACTAGATCATATCTATTTAACACAAAAGAAAGCAATGGTGGAAGTCTAAAGGAGCAAGAGAGAAATAGGGCATGTAGAAAGCAAGTAACAAAATGGCAAAGCAATCTTACCTTATCAGTAATTGCATTAAATATGAATGAAATTAAACACTCCAATTTAAAGGCAGAGATCTGAATTATGAATTACAAAGCATGATCTAAATATATTCAGTCTACAAGAGACACACTTTAGAATCAGTCACAAATAGTTTTAAAGTAAAAGGATGGGTATATACCTTGTGCACAGTAAACAAAAGAGCTGGAGTGGCCATACTATTATTACACATAATATACTTTAAGACGAAAATTGTTACTAGAAATAAAGAATATTTTATAATTACAAAGAATCATTCCATCAAGAATATTAAACAATTAGCCCTGAATGGTGTGGCTCAGTGGGTTGGGTTAATCCCACAAACCAAAAGGTCGCCAGTTTGATTTCCAGTCAGGGCACATGCCTGGGTTGCGGGCCAGGCCCCTTGTTGAGGGTATGAGGTAACTGATCAATGTTTCTCTCTCACACATTGATGTTTCTCTCCCTCCCTTCCTGTTTCTCTAAAAATAAATAAATAACATCTTTTTAAAAAGAATATAAAACAATTATAAACATATATGCACTTAACAACAGATCCCCAAAATACATGAAGCAAAAAGTAACAGATTTGGAAGAGGAAATAGCCCTGACTGATGTGACTCCGTTGGTTGGGCACCAGCTTACAAAACAAGAGATAGCAGGTTCAATTCCCAGTCAGAGCACAAGCCTGGGTTACAGGTTTGGTCCCAGGTCAGGGTGTGGATGAGAGGCAACCAATCAACATTTCTCTCTCACATTGATATTTCTCACCTTCTCCTTCTCCTTTTCTTATCTTCTCTCTAAAAGTAAATAAACAAAATCTTTTAAAAAAAGAGAAAAAAGAAATAGGCAATTCAACAATAATAAAAGATAAAGGAACACTTCCTAAGTAATTCATTAAGGCTAGCATTACCCTGATACCAAAGCCAGACAAAGAAATTCTGGGGAGAAAAAACACAGAAAACGTCATCCCTTATGAATATAGATGCAAAAAACCTGAACAGGATAGTGGCAAACCCAGTTCAGCATATTAAAAGGATTATACATCATGAGAAAGAGGAATTTATCCCCGGAATTCAAGGTTGGTTCAACATATGCAAATTAACCAATGTAATATATCACATTAATAAAATAAAGGATAAAACCACATGTTCATCTCAATAGATATAGAGAAAGCACCGACAAATCCAACAGCCTTTCAGCAATTCTCCTGCTAGGTACATACTCAAGATAATTGAAAATATATGTCCACACAAAAATGTGTACACAAATGTTCATAGTAACTTTACTCATAATAGCCAACAGGTGGAAACAATAAAAACTTCTATCAACTGATGAGTGGATAAATAAAATAGGATACATCCATACAATGAGGTGTTTGTGAGTCATAAGAAAGAAGAAAATACTGATTTATGCTACAATAGGGCTGACCCTTATACTAAGGGAAAGAAGGCAGATGCAAAAGGCCATATAATATGTAATTCTATTTCTATAAAATGTCCAGAGAGGGCAAATCCATAAAAATATAAAGAAGTTCAAAATCCCACACTGCTTCCAGCCAAGATGGAGGCATAAGCACACACCAAGGCACATCATAATTACATTACCCAAGATTAAAGATAGGGGGAGAATCTTAAAAGCAGCAGAGAAAATGAGACAGTTACTTACAAAGGAGTGCCCATAAGACTGTCAGCTGATTTCTCAAAAGAAACCTTGCAGGCAAGAAGGGGCTGGAAAGAAGTATTCCAAGTCGTGAAAGCCAAGGACCTACATCCAAAATTACTCTATCCAGCCAAGCTTTCTTTTAGAATGGAAGGGCAGATAAAGTGCTTCCCAGATAAAGTCAAGTTAAAGGAGTTCATCATCACCAAGCCATTATATGAAATGTTAAAGGGATTTATCTAAGAAAAAGAAGTTGATCAAAACTATGAACAATAAAATGACAACTAACTCACAACTGTCAACAACTGACCCTAAAAAAGCAAAAACAAAAACAAACTAAGCAAACAACTAGAACAGGAACAGAATCACAAAGATGGAGATCACCCAGAGGGTTATCAGTGGGGGAGGAGGAGGAGGGAGAATGGGGGAAAAGGTACAGGGAATAAGAAGCATCAATGGTAGATACAAAATAGACAGGGGGAGGTGAAGAATAGTACAGGAAATGAAGAATCAAA
>VMDR010010334.1:0-31035 GCA_007922815.1 Macrotus californicus | reverse complement strand
GAATTCTTGTTTCTCCATTGTGTTCTGGTTGAATGTTTCTTTCTTTCTTCTGGTCCACACCATTGATTTGAGTCCCATTTTTCTTCCCATCACTGTTGGTTCCCTGTACATTTTTCTTCATTTCCCTTATTGTGTCCTTCATTTGTTCATCTAATTTGCGACCAAATTCAACCAAGTTTGTGAGCATCCTGATTACCAGTGTTTTGAACTGTGCATCTGATAGGTTGGCTATCTCTTCGTCGCTTAGTTGTATTTTTTCTGGAGCTTTGATCTGTTCTCTCATTTGGGCCATTTTTGTTGTTTTGGCGCGCCTGTTACATAGTAAGGGGCGGAGCCTTAGGTGTTCACCAGGGCGGGGCGGCCACGTCGCTGTGTTGTGACGCTGTTTGTGGGGGAGGGGTCCGAGAGGGAACAATGGCGGCCACTCTGCTCCCTGCCAGTTACCAGTCACTTTCCGCACTACTCACAGTCCAACGGGGCCCCTCTGGTGCTGGCTCCGGTGCTGATCCCCGGTGGGAGGGCCGTGCACGCTCCAGGACCCTGTGGGTCTCTCCAATGAGCTCTCCCGTGAGGCCGGGAGTTTCTCCCGCTGCCGCCGCCTCAACCCCCACAGGAGTTTTCAATCAGAGGCTTTGAGGCTTCACCTCCCAGCGCCGGAACTCTGGGCCGAGGGGTCCGTCCCGCTCCCGAGCTGTTCCTCCCCGTTTATCCTCACGAGGGAGTGGGACGCCCGGGCCGCAGCTGCCACCTCTCCTGGCCAGCCGCGCCTTTCCCGGATCCGCCAGCCGCCGCCTCGCCACGCGAGTCCTCTCCGCCCCTCCTACCGGTCTGGATGTATGTTTCTTAGTTTCTTGGTTGTCGGACTTCCATATGGTTCAATTTTCTGTCAGTTCTGGTTGTTTTTGGTTTTAAAATTTGTTGTTGTCCATCTTTTGGTTGTGAGAGGAGGCACAGGGTGTCTACCTACGCCTCCATCTTGGCCGGAAGTCCAAACTTTTTTTCTTAAAGGGTCAGGTTATAAATATTTTTGTTCTCTGTCTCAACTATTCATCTCTGGTGCTTACCATGAAAGCAGTCATCAATGACAATGTGTAAATAAATGAGCACACCTGGATTCCAATCAAACTTTATTACTATGATGGTTAATTATACATGTCAACTTGACTAAAACAGAGGGTGCCCAGGTGCTTGGTTGGATATGGTTCTGGGTGTGCTTGTAAGTATGTTTCTGGAAACAATTGAGTTGGTAGACTAAGTGAAGGAGATTGCCCTCCCCAGTCTGCTGGAGACCTAACTGGGAAAAAAGGAGGGCCTAAAGGTGAATCCACACGTTCTGCCTGTTTTCCAGCTGGGACGTCGCTCTTCTGTACTCAAACTAGAACTTACCCTGTCAGTTCTCTTGCATCTCCAGTTTGCAGACAGCCAGTCATGGGACTTCTCAGCCTCCATAACGCATGAGTCAATTTCTTTTTTTTTATTACTTTATTGTTGTTCAATTACAGTTGTCTGCATTTTCCCCCCACCCCAGCCAATCCCACTTCCCTCCCTTGCTCCCACCCTCCCCCTTGGTTATGTCCATGTGTCCTTTATAGTGGTTGCTGAGAACCCTTCCCCCCACTGTCCCCTCCCACCTCCCCTCTGGCTATTGTTAGATTGTTCTTAATTTCAATGTCTCTGAATATATTTTGTTTGCTTTTTTCTTTTGTTGATTATGTTCCAGTTAAAGGTGAGATCATACGGTATTTGTCCCTCACTGCCTGGCTTATGTCACTTAGCATAATGTTCTCCAGTTCCATCCATGCTGTTGCAAAGGGTAGGAGCTCCTGCTTTCTCTCTGCTGCATAGAATTCCATTGTGTAAATGTATCATAATTTTTTGCAATTTCTTATAATAAATCATACACACACACAATCTTCTAATATATATAATCTCCTGATACATAGTTTTGGACAGCAAGATTTGAATTTCATATATATTTTCATGTATCATTAAACACTTTTCTTTTTTTCAACCATTTGAAAAATTTGAAAACCATTCTTAGTTTGCCGCCCA
This sequence comes from Macrotus californicus, assembly GCA_007922815.1. NCBI lineage: Eukaryota > Metazoa > Chordata > Mammalia > Chiroptera > Phyllostomidae > Macrotus > Macrotus californicus. Next base: position 28,983 of record VMDR010010334.1, on the reverse strand, counting down.
TACAAAAACAGACATGGGCTAGATTTCGTCTGTTAGCCATAGTCTGCTGGCTGATTCCTGTCTTAGAAAACTGAGTGACCCAGCCAGTGTAGCTCAGTTGGGCATCATCCTGAAAACTGAAAGGTCATTGTTTTCATGGCACATGCCTGAGTTGAGGGTTTGGTCCAATCGCTGTTTCTCTCTCACACTGATGTTTCTCTCCCTCTCTTTCTTCCTCCCTTCTCTTCTCTCTAAAATCAAAACTAAAATTTTAAAAAGAAAAAGAAAAAACTCAGGAGGGACTAGAGATACTGAAAACAAGTTAGCCCTTCTATTATTTTTATAATCTAAATTTTAGATTCTATAACAAGGAATAATAATTAAAGAGGTTGGCAATTTTTATTACTCTATATCCAAAAGATATTTTAATCCAATTGTGGAAGAATAAATTTTTATTCCCCTTTTTCAGACAGTGGGAATGTGGTTATTAATATTTTTTCAAATAGATATTAAATTTCACCATGTTCATTTGTGTGTTTATAAACATAAGGCCAACAAATGATTCAACATCTTTCATTACTTTTTTTAAAGTATATTTTATTGATTATGCTATTACAGTTGTCCCAATTTTTGCCCCTTTGCCCCCCTCCCCTTGATACTCTCCTTTTCTCCAGTGATCCTCCCCTTAGTTCATGTCCATGGGTCATGCATATAAGTTCTTTGGCTTCTGCATTTCCTATACTGTTCTTAATATCCCCACATCTATTTTGTACCTACCCAATTATGCTTGTACCTATACTTTGTCCTCCATTTTTCACCTTCCCCCTCCCAGCTGATAAACCTCCAAATGATGTCCATATCTATGATTCTATTCCTATTCTAATTGTTCACTTAGTTTTTTTTCTAGATTCAGTTGTTGATAGTTGTGAGTTTGTTGTCATTTTAATGTTCATAGTTTTGATCTTCTTTTTCTTAGATAAGACTCTTAAACATTTCATATATAAGAGCTGGCAAGAAGTATTCAAAGTGATGAAAAGCAAGGACCTACATCCAATATTATTCTATCCAGCAAAGCTATCATTTACAATGGAAGGGCAGATAAAGGGCTTCCCAGACAAGGTAAAGCTAAAGGAGTTCATCATCACATCTTTCATTATTTTATCTCACAAAGGTAACCTCAAATACTACACTTGATCTGAGCCAAAAGGCTGAAAAGTGATTAAAGGTAACCAGAAATAAAAGTGTGATTTCCTTTAATCAACCTAGCACAAAAGGTGAAGACCAACTGTGATAAAGGCACTGTCATTTTTCCCATTACCTGGGCTTTAAAAATCAGCTTCACTGACACAACTGAAATAGCAGTTCCCAAAGTGGTCCAAGTTCCCAGCATCACCTGGGAACTAGTTAGAAATCCATATTCTTGGGCTAAGGGCCCAGTATCCTTTGTTTTTACAAGCTTTCCAAGTGGATGTTGAACACTAATGTTTGAAAACCACTGAATTCAAGAGAACTCTTGTTCAAGAATCCAGATTCCTGGGGCTCCACTGCAGGGCTATTGGATAGGAACCTCTGGCTTGCATTTTAACAAGCTCACTGATGACTCTTATGCTTATTTATATATGTAAGCCCCTGCTTTCGAGTTGCTATTTTCTTTCATCCCACCACCCCATTCAACCTATAGGATTTTGTCAAATCCTATAAATTTTACATTTGCAAAAACTTAACCTAATGCTAATCACCAAACCTAAGATTTTTATAAATACAGATTCCTAGGCCCTGCTCCAGAATTACAAACAAAAAGGTATTATGTGAATGCATTACCTCTAATAGAGCATATATCATATCATATATTGCCTATCTGGGAGCATGGTTGGAAATTCACCTTTATAATACTGAATTTTGATGTAGTTACTCCAAAGAAAAGACATTTGGAACTCACCATGAGCATTGACCTCCTTGTTCTATTTTAATATGGACTGTATAAAGTTATCATTATCAAAACAATCAAAAGTAATTTCCAGATTAAAGCAATGGAGCTCTGATAATTTTACTCTCCCACTCAAAAATTTTTACTGTGTTATATACAAATTACTCAGCTTGACATTCAAGACCCACTGCTAATCTTCTTACTAGTTCATATCTCAGTGAATTTGCCTTATCCTCCAACCAACCAAGCCATGATCTTTTCTGACCTCTAGATTTGTACCTTGTACTTTGTGCCCCTTTACTTTGCCCAAGCAGATCCCACCTACCTAAAGTGCCCCTTTCCTCAATACCAGTAAAAATTCAAATTCACGTAAGTGTTATATCCTCCAGTGAGTCTATTCTATATATCCATTAAGTAACATCTAATTTTTATTGAACAATTTGTAGAAGCCAGCCACTCTGCTATACCTTCACATGTGTTGACTAGTTTAGTCCTCACAACCACTTTATGAAGTAGCTCCAACAATTTTCTTCACTGTTCAAAGCATAGAACTCAGGGTAAAACAGAGAGAAGTGACTTTCCCAAGAATATTCAGTAGCGAGTAGTCAAGCTGGGATTCTGATTTCATATCCTGAGCTCTGAACACTAGATCTACTGAGTCACAAATGAAATATTTCCACCCTGTTAAATTGTTACAAACTGTATTGGTATTTTGTATAATAGATGTATTCATGATTAATTAATTGGTATAAAAGGATAAGGTGGTAACAGATTGCTCCCAATCAAGGTTGTAACAGAACAAAGGCTAAGGACAACTCTGCTTTTTGGATTAACAGTGATTTTTTTTAAAATCCACAAAAATTACCTTCAGGTGGACCACTTACTCCTCGCTAGCAGAAAGAGACATTAACCCTTTGAACTGTATTGTGGCTGGTTGGGACCAAAGAACTAGGCTCTGAGTCTGCCATTGTGTTCAAACCACATGGGGTCTTATGTCCACTAGTACCAGGTATTAGCCTTCAGGGGCTTTATCCAAGGTTACTGTCATTGACAGAGGGCTGTATTTGTGCATACTTGTTCAACTATACTCTAAGGACCCTGAAGGAGGAACTGTGAAGCAGCCATGTTTATGTCCCCATTACCATCATCCCTGACACCTGAGAATTGGTACCAGGCCTTCAGCTGAAAGAAGACACGCTGAAATGAACACGAATGTAGAGAGTTCATTCCTCAATATGTTGTCAATCCTCTTTACACCTTAATTTCAGATAGTTCTAAAACAAAAGAAAAAATGTTTCAATTTGGGGCTGGTTACATTTCGATCAAGGGTATGTTTAAGTTCTGTTCGTTATTTTTATTTATTTGCCTTTTCTTTAGTAGTATCTGTTTTGGAGAATCTAGGTCCTGGCTGCAGGCAATTCCTTTTCTTAGTCCCACTTGACAACTGGGGAAAAAAACTAGAAAAGGATTGTAGAGGCAATGCTAATTGTATATATCAAATAGAATTGCAAGTGACGTAATTGTTTTGGGATATCATTCCAAAGCTGCAGTTAGAATGTCAGAAACCCATGTCAGTAGCTGAAGGGGTAGAGTTTCATGTCAGATTCTAAAGCGAGAAAGGCATGCCGTTTTGTGAGCAGAGTTGTGACTTCAGTCTGCCCACCACCAGTGTTTCCTTGTGACACTGCAATCAGAAACTATACAAATATGAATATACTGAAGTGCTTGGGAAAAAAGGGCTATAAATTAGGCCACTTACTAAACTGCAAAACTATTCCAGGTTGCACACACATTTATTGGTTCCCTCCCTCACCTTTCTTATTTCCCTTTTCTTCCTTTATTCCTAAAATCAAGCAATCTAATCTTTATTATCCGAAATCATTAAGATCACTAGGGCAGAGCCTGAAGAAGGAAGACTGTCCTAAAGCAAGAGAGAGAAATTCTGAATACTCTAATGTGAAACTTTGGCATGGCACATGGGTGAGTATGGGGCCTGTCTGCGGTGACCAACAGGTGACAACTGCTTGGTATCACTTGATCTCTGACTGGCAACCCTTGATTTTGAGGTAATGCCTGCAGTCAAAATATTTAGTGTGTCTGAAAATCCATACTCTAACACAGTTTAACAGCCTCAGAACAATAAATGAGATTGTGTTTACTTAAAGAAGTCATTGTGATCTCTCCTGTTAACACTCACTTCTGGGTAGTGCCTAATGAATTTATGTCTTTGTCTCCAAAGGAATTCTCCCATTACTCTTCTGGGAAGTATAAATTCTGTGTTTTGTTTTTGTTTTTTGTTGTTTGTTTGAAACATCTCCATCTAGTAGCAGAGACATTGTTATTTAAAAGTAATGAGAAGAAGGTGAAGGGATTAGCCAAAGAATGTGTATGCATAACCCATAGACACAGTGTGGTGGTGGACAGAGGTGGGGGGGCGGGGCCTAGGTGGAGGTTGGGCAAAGTGGGGGAAATGGGGACAACTGTAATAGTGTAAACAGTAAAGAAAGAATAACAAAAAATGAAAACAATTTAACAATACAAATACAATAAAAGTGATAGGGAGGAGCAAGAAGTGGAAAGGAATTGGCCAGGCATTGATAATTATTGAAATACATTTCTTTCGATTCTTAATGTTTGAACTTTTCTATAAATAAAATATATGAGCAGAGATAAACACTTGCTACTTTTTAGTTGGAACTATAGATGAAAATAGGTAAAGGCACCAAGTTATAATAAGTCCACAGTCTGCCTTCTGCTGTAGAGATAGCACAAGAAATAAATTTGTGCTCACCAGGCTGAACAGGGAAATACCACTCAGGCAGATTGACTAGTTGAGCATCCAGCCTGGTTCACCTTAATTAGAAGAAATCATATATGAGTGTTTATGTTAGGGCATCAGCAACAACTTTATTCTGTAGTTAGTTAACTTAGGTACAATTTCTTCTGCATCGCAAATGTATGCTGAATGTTAATTTTAATAGACTAAGACTGAAGATTTTTAAAAAATAGTTACACGAGAATCACCAGGTTTTTATATTTGTCTTCCTAAATGAACGATGACATTCAGCAACTTCACTCATATCCCCATGGAAATCAAACACTGCCATCTGTCCCAAATGCCCATTTTTATTTACCTTTACATAAAACTAAAGGAGTTGTCAAATGTCTTCAGAAAAACAACAAAAAAAAGCATTGACATGGCATACATAAATCATGGGTCTAAAATTTTGTGCACGCATTTACCTAAGTCACTTCCTTTCCTGCCTATCTTTTGTACCTTTCGGGTTTTCCTTTTATTCTTTCCCATTATACAACCTTGTAGGGCATTCACAATCCATTGGACTCATAACTTGCCGTGTCCCTCCTTAACACTGTAAAAAGTTGACTTAAATGGAGCCATTCCAGAAGAACTGACTTGCACATCTTTCCCCTCAAACCTTTGAAATATTTGATCTGGGCAAAACAACTTTGGGGCTGAACCAAACCAACATGTGTTTCAAACACCGTGTGTAGAGCTAACAGGAAAGCAGACACCCTCACTACAAGGACTGAAAATTGAGGGCAATCTTTAGAATTAGTGCCATCATGTCTAGCTAAAAATTAACTTAGTTTATCAGCACCAATAGAAATTCATTTCATCTATTCGAGTAATTATTTCCCTTCTCTTTGTTATACAAACTCCTCACCTTCCTCTCATAAATCAGAACACTTTTTGGGTTTCTGCCCAAATTCGAGTTTCCCTAACAGTTATTCTTTGATCTCAAATGTTTGTTGCCTCTCACTTTGGCTTTTTATTTTTTAGGTAAACATCGCCACATGTTCTTCATTCTCATTTACTCTCTTAGCCAATGTACTAGTAGTCCAAGTTATGGACACACGTTCAAGGAGTGTCTGCATCTCCAAAGTTATAAACCACAGATTGTATAAGGTGAGGAATTCCAATAACCCTGGCAAACTCTACCCTTAACTGCACTTACCAAAATGAAATAAAAAATAAAATTCACTCCCTTTCTTAAGCCTCTAAAAACATTTTCATAGAAAGCTGACTTAGAAACATACTGCCACCTCTTTTTAACCGTGTGGCCTTTTCATATCTACATTCTTATGTCTCATCATCTTCACCTGTTTTTTTAAACTATTTGCTGTAGATAAATTCATCTTTCTCACCTGATGTATGACGGCACAGAATATGGTGTGCCTAAAGGAGATACATCCAAACAAGTAAAGGGTATTGTAATCAGTGTAATTTTGTATCAAATGCAATTTTGCAAGTGCTAGTAACAAAAAAACCACACAAACATTGTAAATTTCTTAAGTATTACAGATAGCTTTTGTAAGATTTCCTTGGGGCAATAATGAAGATGGAAATTTCAAGAAAAACCTTAAAACTACCATACATCAAGAGATTTCATACATATTCAAGAGATGGAAATAAAGTGAGAGGACTGGCAGAATGCACTCCAGTCCAACAGAAGAGGAAGGAAAAAGGCACAGAAAAAGAATGGGTCATATTAGTGGCGGAGCGGTAAAAACCGATGCACACGCACTGCTTCCAGCTTTCCGACCATGTTCTAGAATCTCTGAGGAAGATTTTGGGCAGTGCTGCAAGGACCTCAACCCTCCCATCTGCCCCGTCGCTCCCACCGGACTCAAAGGCTTCCTCCCTCAACTCTTTCAAGTCTTGGTTCAACGTCCGCTTCTCACTGTGGCCTATTCAAAAGGTGACACCCTCTCAAGGATCTTCCCCACTCGGACTACCCCACGTTTTTATTATTCACGCTAGCTTCCCCATACCCTCCATTCATAGCCCTTGGGCCACCCGGCCTGTGGCTCCTCCTTCAAACTCCGCGGGAAAGGGGCGGGGCCAGCGCCGGGGCTCGCGCAAGGGAGGGGTTGGTCCCTGCGCTCCGACCACCCACGCGGCTGGCGGCGGCGGCTGCACGCGCGAGAGGCCCCACTCGCCCCGGAAACGCGATTGCGGACGGAGTCACACGTGACCGTGACGTCAGAGCCCCCGCGCCGCCCGGCCTGCCGCCTCGGTCAGTCGTGGCTCGGGTCCTTTTCCTGCGGACTCTCTGGGCCTGGGCTCCGGCTGCGGGATGTACCACAACAGCAGCCAGAAGCGGCACTGGACCTTCGCTGGCGAGGAGCAGCTGGCGCGGCTGCGCGCCGACGCCAACCGCAAGTTCAAGTGCAAAGCGGTGGCGAACGGGAAGGTGAGTGCTCTGCCTGCTGCCCCGATCTCGGGGTCGGTAAAATCTCGAGCACCTGCGGGCACCCCGCCTCCCCGGCCGGCCCGGCCGCCCTTGCACTGCCGCCTGTCCTCGCCACGCGGCGCGCGGGCTGCCTTCGGACGGGCCGTGGGCAGAGATGGACGAAGCCCCTCCCCGGAGCTGAGTGGCAGGCCAGTGGCCAGTGGTGTCGCAGAGAGGCCCGCAGGGCGTTGCGTGCTGCGGGCGCGGGCCGGACGGCGCGTTGGGGAAGGCTTCTCCGGCTGAAATGGAGAAGATGGGACCGGACACTGCAGGCCGGCCCGGACACCGGTGCGAAGTGCAGCTCGAGTCGCGGGGCGGTCCCTGCAGCGCTGCAGGCCCCGGGAATGGGAGGCGGAGGCCTCGTGCCGGAGCGGCCGAAGGGGGCAGGGAGTTTGTAGGCGGAAGTGAGGAGTTTGAACTTTGCGATGGAGGCGTGGGGAACTTCTGTAAGATTTTAAATGGCAAAGTAACCGTGTGTTCTGTACTCGAAAGCCCTCTGGCGTCCGGGTGGTGGACGGATCGGATGGGGCGGGTTGCAGGCAGGCAGACAGGAGAGCGTTAGCACAGACGAGTTGACTTAAGAAGGTTTGCCTTATGGCTTGCCAGGCCAGCCCTCCGTGTTACGAGCTCCCAGACGCCCTGTTGAATCTTCCCCCACAAGCTCCGGCACGCATCCTAGCACAGGCTTCCCTTCCGCAGGTGTTCCACGTCTCAGACCTGTTTTAACCGAGATACTGTACTCACCTTTGTCACGTTTTTCATATCACTTTCTTTTGGGGCTGCTCAAAGTAGTACATACTATGCTGTTTGCGAGGCACTTTTCTAAGCATTTGGCAAGTAGCCCTGTTAATCCTCACAGCAGCCTCCTGCGGTACACAGGTGTTTTCCTCCCTTTGTCGCTGAGGACACTCCAGGGCAGAGAGGCTGAATAACTTCTCATGGCTGTATTGCCAGTAAGTGGCAGAGCCACGTCTTGAACCCAATCTAGTTCTAGCATTCCTGCCCTAAAACACAATTACCTGCTGTCTCTACAGGTTAACACTTGTATTAGTTTTCTAGGGCGCCATTTAAAAAAAAAAAACACACAAACTAGATGGCTTAAAACAACAGAAGTTTACTGTCTCACAGTTCTGGAGGCTAGGAGTCTGAGATCAATCAAGGTTTTGGCCCATTGGTGCTCTCTGCCGCTTCTAGGAGATTCTTCCTTTCTCTTCCAGCTTCTGGTAACCCCAGGTGTTCATTTGCTTGTGGTACCATAACCCCAATCTCTACCTTCATCTTTCCATAGTATTCTTCCTGCATTTCTGAATCTCCCCATTTCTTATAAGAAGACCAGTCATACTAGATTAGGAGCCACTCTACTACAGAATGACCTGACCTTAATTACATCTGTGGAGACCATATTTTCAAACAAGGTTACATTCTGAGGTACATGCATACCTCGTTTTATTGAGCTTCACTTTATTGTGCTTCACAGCTGTTGCATTTTTTCAAATTGAAGGCAAGACCCTCCACCTGCAAAAAGATTACTATTTGCTTTATTGCAGTGGTCTGAAACTGAACCCACAGTATCTCAGAGGTTTTCCTGTACTGGGGGGTTAGGGTTTCAATATAACAGCACCTAAAGGATAGTTGTTGTAAAACTGTATGTACTCTGTTCTACAGAGAGTCTACACAGAGAGATGAGAGGAAGTATCAAAGTCAGAATTATCCTTGAGACACTTGATTTTTTTATCTCAACCTCTGTGGCTTAATGATTGACTGAGATAGTGGTCTTGAAAACTTTCCAACTATGAGCAGTGTGTATCTCCTTTTTGATTTCTAAACAATGAAATACCTATGAGTATATATGCACACTCCATCAGGATTGCCTATACCTTAATGATGCACATGTCCAGCTGACATTCTGAGAAACTGTGAATTGATGGTCTAGTTTTAGTTTATTAAGTATTTTCCTACAGCTATTTTATGTAATATTTAGCAGTTCTGTAAAGAGAAAGTGATGTGTGGTGTATTTCCCCGTGGCTGGAGATATAAAGTAATCTGGACAGAGAAATAGGTTTTGAAATGATTTAAGTTACTGAACTTTTGTTGGAACTTTTGATCTAAAGGTTCTTCCAAATGATCCAGTCTTTCTTGAGCCTCATGAAGAAATGACTCTCTGCAAATACTACGAGAAAAGATTATTGGAATTTTGTTCCGTGTTTAAACCAGCAGTGCCGAGGTCTGTGGTGGTAAGTTATGGTGGTGATGAAGTAAAATGCCTTTCAGCTGACTTCGGAGATGTGGCCTCTTCTAAATCTCTAGCTCAGTCCTGTATCCACTTCATTCAGGAACGCAGCTTAGTTCTATAAATGTGTAATTTATGTATTTTAAGTTTTTGTCACATTATTTTTCAATAACTGTCTTAAATTATGAATTCCTATATCATATAAAGTGTTTCAAGGCTCATTTCATAGAAGAATTTTGAGGTCTGCTAGATAGGCCATGACATCCTCATTTTATAGCAAAAGAAAAAATTAAATTACTTTTTCCTCAGGTTCTCAGTTAATGAGTAGAACTGGGACCAGACCATAGAGTAGTGCTTTTTCAGCTGTATCACACACTTTTGAAATAATGCATTTGTTCATCATTTGTAATCATATGCTCCAGCTAAAGCCGAAAGGAATTTTTAAACCTGATTAGTAGAAGCTGGAGATGTTCATTGGGTAAAATGTTGTCTTGTGATTGTTTCGGATATATGGTTCTGAGGACCCCATTTGTGTGTGTGTGTGCGTGCGCGTGTGTTTTTGCTGGGACAATGGTGAGGAGAAACAGGTAGTTAGAATTTTTTGGTTATTTGGATTTACATACACTGTCCCTGTAATTGTCCCTATTGTGTGTATTCTTGTTTAGCAAAGATAAGCTGAGATTAAAAAGCTGAAAGATACAGAAAAAAGAAGAGTATAAAATATTTTTTCATTATCTCACAGACTTGTTTTGAAGATCAAATATGAAAGCATCTCAATTGAAGGTTTATCTTAAGTTGTAAAGTCATACAGAGTGAATACCTTAGTTCACAGCAGGGAATACCCCCTAGGAAATAATCTCCATTTTTACAGTTGAAAAAATTGAAGTTTACTGAAAATATTAAGTCCAAAAGTATCCATAGTGTCTTCTTAGTTTACCAGACCTTCATCTGAGAGATCAAAGATTCAGGAAGAATTTTAGATACACTTGATTAGTTTCTATCTCCAGATTTGATTCTCCACTGATAAAAGAATTATAACCTAAACTAGTAGGTTTAAGTGATTTTTTTCAGATTCAGAAACTGAATCCTTAATGGAATTTGTCTTTATACAACATGCTTATTTATAATTGAAGAATTTTTTTGTTTCACTTAAAATGACATAAAATATTTAAAAGGAAATATTCTTTTTTAAAATCATGAAATAGATAAATTTATTTCATTCGTTCTAGCCAGATGACATAGTGCTTAAAAGTACAAGCAATTCACTCTGACTGGTGTGGCTCAGTTGATTGGGCACTGTCCTACAAAGCCAAAGGTCACCAGTTCAATTTCCGGGCAGGGCATACCCTAGGTTGTGGGCTTGGTCTCCGGTCGGGATCATACGCTGTATCTCAGTCTCTTTCTCTCTCCTTCTGCCTCTCTAGTAAATCAATTATTTTTTAAAAAGTATAGGCAATTTTTTTGTTGAGGTCAGTCCTTATTAATATGCATGACCTTGAACAAGTCAGTTAATCTCATCGATGCTCAGTTTTCTTTGTAAAGTTTCGTAGCAGTGTTTCATCAGCTGTTTTAAGGATTGAAATGAGATGGTAGTTTTGTGCTTGGCACAGAGTCTGGCACATGGAATGCAGTCGGTAAACTGTAGGTGCTGCTTCCGCTGTCTGGTATGGCAGTGGTGATTGTGGTTCACACCACAGATCTGAAGTAGATTTAGGGAGAAGGCTTATCGTCCCAACTGTTATACTCAATATTTTTACAAGATTGAGTAGTTAAGCTGTGAACATTTGCATTTTTCCTCCTTAAATTTTTCTAATTTGGGCCACTTTTGTTATACTGAATTATAAAATAAACGCAACATTTTTTAAATAAGCTGATAACCATAGGAAGGATAACCCAAGGTGGATAGTGAAAGGCAGCAAAGGGTCTTTGGCTGTGACGTTTCCGTAGTATTTCATCACAGTTTATTTTGATAAAGAAGAATTAAGTTTTGGTATTTTGCATGAATAACATTTTCAAAGAAACTTTTTATTTATCAGGATGACATTGGTTAATAAGATCATGTAGGTTTCAGGTGTACATTTCTATGATACATGATGTGTACATTGCATTGTGTGCCCACTACCCACAGTCAGATCATCTTCTATCGCCATATTTGGCCCCCTTTACCACCCCCACCCCCTCCTCTGTAACCACCCTGAGTTTCAGCTTTATATCCCTCGTACCAGTGAAATCATACGGTGCTCAGCTTGTTCTGACTGACTGGTTTTGCTCAGCATCATGTTTTCGAGGTCTGTCATGTTGTTGCAAATGGTAGTATTTCATGTTTCCTTATGGCTGAGTGATATTGCATTCTACTTATGTACCTTATCTTCTCTATCCAGTCCTCTGTGAAGGACACTTTGGTGTCTCCATGTCTTGGCCACCATGAATAATGCTGCACTGAACATAGGGGTACATATGTCTTTGGAAATAAATGTTTTTGAAGAAACTTTTGATAAATAAGTTTTGGTTTTAAATTAAATTTAACATGTATGTATGAATGGATTCTGATAAAATATATATATTTTTTTAACCTTAGGGTACAGCATGCATGTATTTCAAGCGTTTTTATCTTAATAACTCAGTAATGGAATATCATCCCCGGATAATAATGTGAGTATAAATCTAATTTATTGCATTTTATTTAAGAAGACCTTCATACTGTGTGTGTGTGTGTGTGTTTGAGTGTGTGAGAAAATGACTTCCTAGTAAAGGGTAATTTAGACTTGCATTCTATTCTGAACTTAAGATCCCTGAATATACTCCTTATATACCTGTAATACTTCCCTGTAATGCTAATGGCATCTGAACTTTAACTTGTACAGATTCAAATAGTGTTTTTTTTCCCAAGCTAGCTTCCCTAATGCCCCTTTCTTCTCCTAGTTGCTGAGAATCACTAGTGGTACCCCCTCTCCTATATCCAGCCAGTCTACAAATCCTATAGGTCCATACTCATTTCAATTGAAAAAAGGCTTTCATGTTTCTGCCCTCCACTGAGCACTCTGCTGCTCATTGAAGATAAAATTGAAAATAATAGGAGGCTCATTAAAGAGTTTATTGTTGATCACATCGTCCCTGTTTGTTTTTTCCACTTTTCATTCCCATTTCTACCAATTTTGGTCAGGTCCTTGTTACTTCCAATCTTGATTTTGGCAGTAATTTTATTACTAGCATCTCATTCTGAAATTTATGTAGTAGCAATGAGTTTCTTTGGTTGGTTTGTACATTAGTAATCCCCTATTCAAATGCCCTTGGAGACTTCCACAGATGGGTCTTCCGCAAAGGTAGTTCTATAACCTAGATTTCATCCCATGCTCATATGGTACATACGTGTATACTGTTGCATTTTTTTCTCTTCCATCTATATTTCATGATTCAAAGTACTCCTATTCCTCAATTATGTTGTTCTTCCAGATTTTAGGTTGAACACTATGAAACTGCCATTAAGTCATTCATGTTGAATGCTGCTGCAGTATTACACAGTTCAGCCTAATTTTAGAGTCTCTTATGGATTAAAAGTTTGAACAGGAAACCGTCTCGCTCTCCTCTCTCTCTCAAAAATATCCTGTGATGTCTGCCATAGTCACTTGTGAATTTTAGGCAATTTTAGAATGCACTTTTAGAAATAAAATATTTAGACGTTTTTCAAAGTGTGTATATATATCCCTAGTTACGTGTGTATGAGAGAAAATTACTTCTTAGTAAAGGGTAATTTAGGCTTGCATTCTATTCTGAATTTAAGATCTCTCGTTATATTCCTTGTATTTTCTACTAGGCTCACTTGTGCATTTTTGGCCTGCAAAGTAGATGAATTCAATGTATCTAGTCCACAGTTTGTTGGAAATCTGCGGGAGAGTCCTCTTGGACAGGAGAAGGCACTTGAACAGATTTTGGAATATGAACTGCTACTTATACAGCAACTTAATTTCCACCTTATTGTTCACAATCCTTATAGACCATTTGAAGGCTTTCTCATTGACCTAAAGGTAATTTTGTTGCTCTAAAGTAAGACTAGAGTGTACTTCTTTGCTATCATACTGTAACCAAAGCAATTCAAAATTATAACTTTTAATTATCTTAATTGTTACAACATAGTCTCAGCTAAAACTTGAGTGCAGCCAGGTCCTCTAAAGCAGTAACCCTTTTTCAGTATGCAGAAGCATCTGGAGAGCTTGGTAACTCAGTGTGTTGGGTTGCAATTCCAGAGCTGCTGATTTAGTAGATGGCAAATAATGATCCAGGGATCATAATGAGGACCACTACAAGTTTAGAATAATGCTTTTAAAAACTTAAGATATCTTTTTTTTTACACCAGAGGCACTCTTTATTTTTTTAAGACTGTATTACTTTATTGTTGTTCAATTACAGTTGTCTGCATTTTTCCCCCATCACTGCCCCCAACCCCTAAGATATCTTATAACTCTGAAGTATACTTCATAGATCTGACTTGAAGAACCATAAACAAATTATTAATTTTAAACAAGAAGATTGCTAAGTGACTTCTTGTTTTAGTGCATTGTAAACTAGAATCAATATGTAGGCATAAAAAATGTAAGTAGATAAGTATCGACAAAAGCAACTTTTAAGTTACTTTGTTTTGACCCTGAAAAAGGACTTGGATTGTCTGAGTAAAGTCAAACAGGAATCAGAAACTGGCTCAGTTATCTCAGCTGAAAGGTGAAATTTGGGTACCTTCTGTATGCCAAACATTGTGCTTGATGGCGAGGCCAGGAACAAAACAAGAACAGCCGCAGCTTTTCTGCTCCTATAGACTAATGGGAAAGGTGGTCATTTACTCAGAAGCTCAGTGTTGCAGAGAGGGAATTACAAGATACTTTAGAAGGAGATAGCAGATTGAGGGGAAGGGAAGACAGTTCGGAGAAAGTGTCATTTAAAGTGAAATTCATACTGAGAGTCGGAGTTTGGTGGTAGAAGGGCATCCCAGTAGGACTTCTCGGGTCAAAGCCCCAGATTCAAGAACAGTGGTGCACTAAAGAACCTAAATAGCTTAGAAGTGGAGGGGAAGGCTGCCACAGAGTGCAGCCTGAATAGGAAGCAGCACCTAGACTGTGCAGGTGATGTTACAGATTTTGAATAGAGCAGTGGTGAGCCAGTAAAAGGTTTAAGTCTGGAGAGTGGAAAATTAGGTTTACACCTTTAAAAAAGGCGTGTTTGCAAGCTCACGCATCAGTCTCCGTAAGATATTTATTGCACATCTGTTATGTCACGATGATGTGGAGAATGGATACAAGGGTACCAGTTACTGTGCTGTTAGTTCCACTTGTGTAGCAGCAGGGGGTCCAGAAGGAGCTTCTTGGACTTAAGAGCTAGTAGGAAGCATCAGGAGGGCTTGAGCTTTCTCCTTTCGTTGCACATAGAGAGTGAAGACAGGTGAGGAGCCTTTGGGTTTCTGGCCTGGGCACATGGTGTTACACTTTCTGATACAGGAAGTACTGGCACCAGAGAAATTTGTTGATGGTGGAGGGGTAGAAGGGTAATGAATTTGGTTTGGAACATGGTAAATTTTCATTGCCTGCAACACATCCAGATGGGTAGTCATTTGTATCTGGAGGTCAGAGAAGATGGCTACATTTAGGCATCATCACCCCAGGAAAATTTAAAGTGGGTTGGCCATGAGGACCACTGAAAGGGTAGGTGGATAAATAAGAATCTAGTAAGAAGGGTGAAGGATATCCAGAGAGGTAGGACTTTCTAAAGAAGTAGAGTAGGAAACTTAGAAGAGGAGCACGGGCAACTCCCCATTCCCACTGAGTTTGAGGTAGAGTAAAAGTAGATGGGTAACATTTGCTGGATTTAGTGCTGGAAAGGTCATTTGTGATCCCAATGAAATTAGTCTCTGTGGAGTGTGAAGGAAGAAGCCGGATTAGAGCCATTTGGGGAATGAACAGAAAGTGAGGTAACAAATATGTAGCTTGAATTAAACAGCTTGTCTTTGAAGTGGAAAAAGGTGGGATGATTTAGAAGATGGGGGAACTGCTAGAAATAGAGAAAAGGGACTTTTGTGGAAGAAACTGATGTGGGGAGCTGGTAGTAAGAGAACGCCTAAAGGGGAAAATATGGAGCTCAAGTTTCTCTTTGGAGTAAGGTAGAAGGATTGCCTTGAGAATAATAGCTTTTAAAGCAGGAAAAGAGGAAAGCATAGGTGAAGATAGTGTTATGCCTGGGGATTTGGTGGTGTCAGGAAATAGTGTTGTTCTTTGTTAGGAACAGAGATCATCTTCTGAGAGTGATAGAGTTTCTGAGCATTATTAAAGACACTGAGAGAGATGGAAATGTTTAACATAGTCACTGAAAAACAGAACAAATTTTCCATGGAACACTATAGTGTTGCGAGCCCTACTAAGATCAGGGAACCTAATTTATAATAATAATACCAGACCTACTGGTTGTATTGTTTCTTCTAGCAGCACTCTGGGTATCTGGGAAATCTGAGTATGGTTGCAAAGAAGGTTTGTTGAATTCACCTGTTGTTGACATTTAGCCAGAAATGTGTTGGCAGCACATCGGTGCAGGGAGTTCAGGAGGGAAATGAGGAACATAAGACACAGGTGAGTTGGAGCAGATGGATAAGGGACCAGAGGTTCTAAGGAGAAGGCCGAAGAATAGCTGTGCAATAATTGAGCAAATGTATTGGAAAAAGGAGCACTGTGGTCAGAATGGAATGTCGAATTTATTGTGTCTGAGGTCAGGCATTTTGGGATAATGACAAGACCTGCATATGACTACACAATTGTATCTGGTATTCTGTTTCAGATTATATTGTAGAAAGATTTCTTACTACTTCAGGAACTGAATGTGGATAGCTATACTAAATCCAAGGATTTATGGCCATCTTAAAAGTATAAGAATTGTCAGAAAATAGGGGAACTTCCATATTTCTTAGGCATATTGTAAAAATAATTCTGTAATCAAACTAAGATTAATTTGCATTTGCTTCTTCTCAAAAATAGGTTTAAATAGAGGAATTTCAAATCCAAATGAGGTGGTGCTTTGCTTTCTAAATGGTGTCTTACATCTGAATCACCTGGATTGCCTGGATGGGTTTACCTGGGAGTATGTATTTCTTAGGTTAGCCTCAGACCCAGTGGAATTTCTAAGAGCCTCCTTTCCCTTTATTCAAAAGGACAAAGTGACAGATTAACGTGAATCAGAATAGCCAAGTACGATGCTGGGAACTTGAGCTATATTATCTTAAAGCGCATATTATACAGTGACTGCACTTTCAGTGCATTCTAACGGTGAGGACAGAATAATCTTACATGTAAAGACAGTTGTTGCCGCGGTGTAGAAAAGAAGTTATTTTTACAAAGCATCCT
Source organism: Macrotus californicus (assembly GCA_007922815.1). NCBI lineage: Eukaryota > Metazoa > Chordata > Mammalia > Chiroptera > Phyllostomidae > Macrotus > Macrotus californicus. The sequence continues at coordinate 12,216 of VMDR010010334.1, read as the reverse complement.
GTGTTAAATACTTTCTGGTTAATACAGATGTTTTGAACTGTTGTTAGTTCACTAAACTCTCATAAGTAATACCATTTGCAAACTTTCTCTCTAGACCCGCTATCCCATGTTGGAGAATCCAGAGATTTTGAGGAAAACAGCTGATGACTTTCTTAGTAGAGTTGCACTGACGGATGCTCACCTTTTGTACACACCTTCTCAGATCGCCCTGACTGCCATTTTGTCTAGCGCATCCAGAGCAGGAATTACTATGGAAAGGTATTGATTTGTGCTCTGACGAGATCACTCGGCCACTCAACTCATTTCCTCCTGGAGTCTGGATAGAAAGGACTCTACTCACCTTGGTGAAGATAGTCCTTTGTATCTCCTATGCCTGGAAAGGTTGGGGCAAGTGAGGGAAGAAATGAGATCACCTATTAAGGAAATCTTTAAAAATTGAGGATGATCTTTTCGAGCTAAGAGGGTCTATTTATGACTAAAGTAGGAGTAAATTAGTTGACCTTATAAAGACTAATATAGTTATCACTACATGGCATATTCAGTTTAATGAACAGGTAAGCAATTCGAGTGCACAAAATTGTCTGCTTATTTTATTCTCCTGCTATGGAGCATGCGTGGCACCTGGAATTCAATAAAGTTTTTATTGAATGAATAATGCTTTAGAGAATATCCAAATGAATTGCAATTCAGCTGTAAATAGTAATAGTTAATACATAAATGCACACTGAGAACGAGGTTCTGTGATAAGCACTTTACCTTAATTTAATTCATTGATTCTTATAGCAGTATCTTGAGTACAGATTAATTATTATACCTGTATTATTTATATTTATTTGTAACGAGCACAGATCTGGCAGCAAATTAGACTAAATTTTTATATTCAAGTCTAATAATTTCTTTGAGACCTTTGAAGTCTGCTTGATTTTATTCCTTGAAATAGCTGAGGAAGCATTCTACATGTCTGTCATCCCTCACCCATAATTTCAAAGTCCACTTATATACGGGCAGCAAGTGTGAGCAGATGTGATCTAGTCTTTATTCAACTTAATGGGAATGTGTTTTCTTGTGAAATATCACTGTGTATTACTAATGATAGGGTGCTGCCCCAGACATCACTGGAGTGTGCAGTTTGCATTTGTGGTGTGTACACCAGGTTACCTTTGCAAGACATGAACAGTTCTAATTTCAAAACAAATCCAAGATGAGGATTTGTAGGCTTGTATTTTGTTTAATTTCTGGTATGCCTCTACTCTACAAATAGAGCTAACCAATTGTATATAAAAATATATTTTTAATCACAAAATGATTTCTATACCTAATTTCTAAGCAAGTCTTTATTGAATGCCTTCTGTGTACCATGCACTGTGCTACACTTTAGGAACACAGTAATTAACAGGCTGTAAATTCTTGCCCTCGCTGGAAAAGATAGTCATACAAACAACTGATATCAGTGGAGTTTGGGGGTGAGGCTTCCAGTCTTGAAGGGAAGAAAGCCTCTTTTCGATAATTCAGATGACGAATGTTTGAGTAATCTGCTTAAGTATCATGTCTTATACAGTGTATATGCAGATTATTCAGTGGTGAGATTTTTTCTTAGAGGATTTTGTTGATGGTTTCCTTTCTGTGCAAAAACTTTTTGTTTGAAGTAGTTCCATTTGTTTATTTTTCCTTTTGTTTCCCTTGCCCGAGGAGATTTACTAAGAGCAATGTACAGGAGTTCACTGGTGATGTTTTCATCTAGGAGTTTTATGGTTTTGGTCTTATATTTTAGTCTAAAACTCACTTGTGTTTATTCTCGTATATGGTGTAAGAAAGTGGTCTAGTTTTATTCTCTTTTGCATGTAGTGTCTATCCAGTTCCCTCAACACCATTTATTGAAGAGACTCTCTTTACCCCATTCTCCATTCCTGTCTCTTGTCCTAGTTAATTGACCATGTAGGCGTGGGCTTATTTCTGGACCATGTTCTGTGCCGTTGATCTACACATCTGCTTTTAGGCCAGTACGTTGCTGTTCAGATTATTATAGCCTTGTATAGTTTGATGTCAGGTAGCGTGCTACTTACAACTTTGTAGTTCTTTTTCAAGATTACTTGGCTATTTCGGATTTTAAGTAGAATTATATGAATTAAAAATTTGGAAGATTGTATGTTTCTAGGAGTTTATTCATTTCTTCAAGGCTGTTCAATTTGTTGGCATATAATAATTTCTTATAATCGTATGTATTTCTTTGCTATCAGTCATCACTTCTCTTTCATTTCTGATTTTATTTTGGTTTTCTTCTTGATGAATCTGGTTAAAGGTTTATCAATTTTCTTTAAAGAAAACAGCTCTTGGTTTTATTGATCTTTTATCTATTTTTAGATTCTTTTATTTCGGCTCTGATCTTTATTTCCTTCTACTCTCTTTGGGCTTTGTCTTTCTTTTTCTGGTCCCTTTAGGTGCAAGATTATATTGTTGGAGATTTTCTTGTTTCTTCAGATAGACCTGTATCACTATGAATTTCTCTCTTAGAACTGTATTCCAAAGATTTTGGGTTGTTTCATTTTTATTTTGTTTCAAGGTATCTTTTGATTTCTTCCTTGACCTCATTGTTTAGTAACTTGTTATTTAGCATCCATGTGTTTGCATTTTTCAGTTTTCTTCTTGTAACTGATTTCAAGGTTCATAACGTAATGATTAAGAAGATGCTTGATAAAATTTCAGTCTTCCTGACTTGCTTTGTGGCCTAACATGTCATTGATCCTGGAAAATGTTTCAGTTGTACTTGAAAAGAATACATATTCTGCTGCTTTTGAGTGAAATGTTCTAAAAATATCAGATAACAGTGGTACCTCGGTACTCATCCATTAACTTGTTCCTGAACTGTGGCGAGTGCCAAAACCCACGAATACCGAGCAAGCCACGAATGACGACGCCTTTTCTCTTCTGGGGTGGCGCCATCACCCACACAAGTTCTAGCAGGTGTGATGAGTCCCAGGTGAGTGCCAAGTGCTGAAACGTTGTCTTTTTATTCCATCAAAATGCAACAAATACAGGGTTTGGCGAGTTCTGAAGCCCACGAGTACTGAGGTGTGACTCTACATGCACCTGGTCTACTGTGTCATTTAAGGTCACTGTTTCCTTACGGATTTTCTGCCTGGATAATCTGTTGATATTAATAAGGTGTTAAATTTCCCTACTATTACTGTATTAGTGTTTATTTACCCCTTTATATCCATCAGTCTTTGCTTTTGTTAATTTTTTTTTAAGATTTTATTTATTTTTGGAGAGGGGAAGGGAGGGAGAAAGAGACAGAGAAACATTGATGTGTGAGAGATACATCCATCTGTTGCCTCTTGCACACCCCCAACTAAGGACCCGGCCCGCAACCCAGGCGTGTGCCCTGACTAGAAATTGAACCAGCAGCCTTTCCGTTTGTAGGCCAGCACTCAGTCCACTGAGCCACACCAGCCAGGGCAACATTTGCTTTACATATTTTGGTGCTGCTACATTGAGTGTGTAAATTTTTACAATGGTTATGATATGTCCTCTTGTTGGATTGCTGCCTTTATCATTATGAAATGTCCTTCTTTGTCTCATGTTATAGCCTTTGTCCTAAAGTCTATTTTGTCTGGTATAAATATTGCTACCCCACCTTTTTTGTTTCCATTTGCATGAAATATCTTTATCCATCCCTTTACTTTCAGTCTGTGTGTGTCTTTCAGCTGAAGTGGGTCTCTTGTAGGCAGCATATGTAAGTGTCCTGTTTTCTAATCCATTCAACCACCCTATGTCTTTTGATTGGAGCAGTTTGTTCCATGTACATTTAAAGTAATTATTGATAAGTATGTAGTTATTGCCATAACTACAAGTTATTGCCATGGCTACCAGTCTGTAGTGTAGGTCACTAACTGCTTTTCTCTTGCTGCTTTTAAGATTCTTTCTGTCTTTAACCTTTTGCATTTTAATTATGATGTGTCTTGGTGTGGGCCTCTTTGGGTTCATCTTGTGTGGGACTCTGCACTTCCTGGACTTAGTGTTGTTTTTTTCCTTCACCAGGTCAGGGAAGTTTTCAGTTATTATTTCTTTAAATAGGTTTTCAGTTCCATGCTCTCTCTTTTCTTTTCTGGCACCCCTAAGATGCAGGTTTTGCTATGCTTGATATTGTCCCAGAGGTCCTTTAAACTTTCCTCTCATTTTTTAAAATTCTTTTTCCTTTCTGCTGATCTGAATGTATGTTTTCTGCTACCTTGTCTTCCCAGTCGTTGACTCGATCCTCTGCTTTTTCTGATCTGCTGTTGATTCCTTCTGGTGTATTCTTCATTTCAGTTGTATTCTTCATTTCTGACTGGCTCTTTTTTATCGTTTCTATATCCTTTTTTATGGTGTTGAAGTTCTCACTATGTTCCTTGAGTATCTTTATAACAGTTGCTTTGAACTCTGTATCTGGTAGTTTGCTTGCCTTCATTTCATTTAATTCCTTTTTCTGGAGATTTCTTCGTTCTTTTATTTGGGACATGTTTCTTTGTCTTGCCATTTTGGCTGCCTCTTTGTGTTTGTTTCAATGAATTTAGGTAGGTATGCAATGCCTTCCAGTGTTGGTATTGTGTCATTAAGTAGTAGGTGTCCTGTAGGGCCCAGTTGCTCAGCCTATCAAGTCACCTGAGCTGTGCACTCCAGGTGTGCTCCGCCCCCTCCACCCCTCGCCTTGCGAGCTGTGTGTACCCTCCTGTTGTAGTTGAGCCCTGATTGCTGTTCATGAATGGGAGGGATCAACCCCTATGGCGATTGACAACTAGAGTGGTGGAGCTGCTGTGCAAGGCCTGATCCTACAGAGCAGAAATTGCTTCAGCACAGCTCTGGTTGCGGCTGAGTCTGCCCCTTGAGTGTGTCGCTCATGGAGCACTCAGGTGGTACTCGATTGTGATCTGAAGCTTGCTGCTGTGTGCACTGCCTCTGGATCCTCCCAAGAGGTGCAGGCCAAAGTAAGCCACCATCTGTGCTCTTCCCAGGGCCACCCAGCATGGGCTACAAAGTGATCTGTAGATGGCTGCTACTTGAGCTGGGCTGGAGTTGCCCAGGAGAGGCCAGGCTGTGAACCAAGTCCTGCTGTTGCTGGTGCTAAGCCTGGGGCTACTTAGCAGGAGGTATGTGGCACACTGAGGCCAGATGTTGCTTGTTTGGGGTTTGTGAATAACAAAATCTTTGTTAACAAAGTCTGAGAGAATATAGGAAAGTCCACAGTATGAACCAAAACAGAATGTTTTTATGGATAACCCACTGGAAGTGTCTTGGTGGGCCCACAAGTTGGGTGGGATGGGGTCTCAGGAAATTTCCAGCTAGGGTGGACAGTGTTAGGTTAGACTCAGATCTTATGCTTGTCTGCATCTCCAAGGGGAAGGCTCAGCAAAGGAACAATGGCCTCTGCCAGCACTTCTGTCTGGGAGAAGGCTGCTGCTCCAGCTGCCACCCCAAAGTCAGACAGTTCCTCCCTGAATGTCCCTGGTGCCTTTCGAGCTGCTCTACCAGCACTGGGGCTCAGAGTGAATCTGAGTCAGTCCATGCAGAAGGCCCTTTAGGAGGATCACCCAGACTCCAGAAGCCCTCCATCTTACTCAGCCATAATCTGCTAGTTTTCACAGCCAGAAGTTTTGAGGTCTTCTCTTTTTATTACTAGAACCCTGGGCTAGGGATCGTGGTGTGAGGCTGGGACTCCTGACTCATGATTCCTCAGGTGGGACGGCCACTGCTAAAGTATATCCCTTGTGATTTTTAACCACATGTGGGTGTGGGACCAGCCCATTCTGCATCTCCACCCCTTCTGTTTGTCTCCTAGTGGCTTCTTTATATCCTTATTTATAGGACTTACATTCAGCTAGATTTCACATGGTTCTCAGTGATGGTGGTTCTGTAGTTGTCATTTTTATGTAGTTGTGGGAGGCTGCAAGTACTGTGTTTACCTATTCCTCCATCTTGAATGGAGGCCTCCCTTCTATTTGTTACTCTCCACACATGGGCAATGGACCAGCCCATTTTGTGCCTCTGCCCCTTTTGCCAGTCTTGACATGGCTTCCTCCTTCCATCCTTGCTTATAGCAGTTCTGTTCACCTAGTTTTCAGACGGTTTTCTGTGACGGTTCTATGATTTTGTTGTAGTTTTGGTATGGTCGTTGGAGGTGGCAAGAACAATGTCTGCCTACTCCACCGTCATTAACGGAGGAGAGCAGGCTGTTGCTTTTATATCATTACTGATTTCGAAAAGGGAAAGCCCTTGTGCTGTTGTGTGATGCTTTGGATCATTACTCACAGGATGTTCTGTTGTCCTGGGGTTTCTCCTTTTTCATCGAATTTAGAGTTTTATTTTTTTTCCTCATTTGACTACTTTTAGATATTCTTGCTTGCCTATGGGTTTTTTTTTAAATCAAAATATTAAAATCTAATTCAGGATTAAGATTAAAAGTTGCTAAACTGAAGATGTTCCAGAGTTAAAGAACGTGAGAATCCAGCTCTTAGAACCAAATGCATTACTTTTTGCCTAACCAGGAGTTTTAGGGGAAAAAAGGGAAAAGTAAACAAATTGTTATTTTGAATTACTAGTAATCAGAAATGTATTCGTTGTTAAGGGAGTTATTGATTTCCATATCTGCAGTTAATTCCCACAATAGATGATGAAGATCTATTAGTTCAAAATTTGTAATATAACTTATCTTTATAGTTTAAAAACTGGCAACACAGTTTCTTAAAGAACTGTCTTTCTATTTCTGTAACTTTATTTCACCCAAGAGAAAAAATATTATTTTTTGCATTCATGTTTGAAATATTACTTACGCCTTGAGAATCTGTTCACTTGGGCTGTTATCAATGTAGATCAAGTTCAGGTACATAAAACCTCAGAATAAACATTTCAATGTAAAAATGATACTTTCATACTACTGTCATTGGTTCTGAGAATGGATAATTGGGCTTTAAATCCATTAATGAAAAAGTATTAACACCTTTAATTTGGACTCGATGCAAGTAAGATATATTAGAATTGTAAAGGATGGGGAAGGGGTGGTACTCTTACTCATTTGAATAGCTGTCAGTCCCAAGAAGAATAACTATAATTAACATAGACTTGGTATTAAGGAGGAGTCCTCACCAACACCAGGTTCCGGTCCTGCTCTGTTATTTTTCACTTTATGACTTTGGGCGAGTTACATGGTCATGACTTGTCTGTCCCTGATACTCAGATTCCCCATCTGTAAAATGAGGTTCAGACTCATAAAGTTTATATATTAAACACTTACCATTAAAAGAAATGACTTTAATTTCATACCTCTAAAAGCTTACATATTACAGGTACTAAATGAACTCTGAACATTAAACATCTTTTAATTTACATTGTAAATCTGTAAGTCTGTAAGAGCTATGGGTTACAGTTTTGTAGAGTTCAAATTATTGTTTTTTAATACTTTGTAAAAAATTAATTTTAAAATTAATCTGGGTGATGAAATGAACATGGAGGAGAATAATTTGTCGGGTTTTCTCAAGATGTTATATGTCTCCAATAGATTAAAACTTTCTTCCTTTTTTACCAGTTATTTATCAGAAACTCTGATGCTAAAAGAGAACAGAACTTGCTTGTCACAGTTACTAGATATAATGAAAAGTAAGTAAAAGAATACTTTACAAAATATTTTATAACTAAGCTACTTTGTAAAATATAATCTTGATTTTTAACTTGAGATAACAGATTGTTGTTTATACTTACTTTCATTGAATTGTGGTATCTTGGAACCATGAAGAGTGTATTGGTGGGGAATAGATAGAAGGTACAGGAAAAGACAGTTTTTACACATATAGAATTTAAAAACGTAATCACGTTCAGAAAGGCTTGAGTTTCAAAACGGTTCTTTTAAAATGTACACAAATATGTGATAGACACTGGAAAAGATCTAATGGGAACTAAATTTAGGTACATCATTTAAATTTGGAATATCTGTTTTGTAGATAAGTCAGCTTTAATTACTTAACATGTGTCATTTGCTGTTCATTTTGTGAGTTAATACTATAAAAACTGGTTCTCCACGGGGTGCAATTTTTGCAGTATCTCTAGATATTTTCGACTGTCACAACTCGGGGATTGGTGGTGGCTGCTATCACCATCTAGTGAGTGGTAGTAAAAGTGTCACTACATATCTTAAATTCACAGGATACCCCCTTGGCAAGCTGAAAAATGGCTCCCCAAAAGATATCTGTGTCCTAATTCCCAGAACCTATAAATTTCACTTATATGGGTGAGGGGGGGGGGTTTTGGAGATGTGGTAAAGGATCTTGAGAGGGGGAGATTATCACAGATTAGCCAGGTAGGGCCTAAATGCAGTTGCTGGGGTACATATTACAGAAAGGCAGAGAGGGAGGTTTGACACAGAGAAGACAGCACAGAGAGACAGAGAGAGAGATTTAAAGATGCCCCCCTTGAAATTTGGAGTGATATGGCCACAAGCCAAAGGATGCTGGCTGCCACCAGAAGCTGGAAAAAGGGAGGAATGATTTACCCCCTAGAGCCTCCAGAGAGAGGGTGGCCAGGCCAGCATTTTGATTGTGGCCTAGTGAAATTGATTTCAGACTCCTGGGCTTTAGAACCAAGAGAGTACATTTCTGTTGTCTTGTGGTAATTTTTGATAGTAGCCTCAGGAAAGTAATGTAGCCCCTTACAACAAAGAATTGTCCAGCCCAAACTATCACTAGTGCTGATGTTGGGAAACCCTGTTTTAGGGGTTGTGTAAAACCTCCACTTTAAATGATCGGCTAGATTAGCTAGCCCTCTCCATTCTTCATTCTTGCCTGTCACATAGAATGCTCATGGCTACTTGGCTACTCTATAGTAAAAAGTCAATTTGTTCGTCCCCAAAACTTTTTGTGCCAATATTCTTGTTAATTAAATTTATAGTTTAATATAAATGCTGAAAAAACCAATAAAATATGAGATTGAAGATGTTGATCTTAGATGATAGTAGTAAATGGGTGTAATTTTATGTTTTCAAAGTTGCTTCAGGACATTAGAAGCATTATTTCTCGATATCTGTTGGAAATTATCTTGAGGGCTCTCCCCTTTTAATTGAGTGATATATTTGTGATTTATGAACCATAAAACTGTAGGTCTTCAGTTGTACGACTCTGAGGGCTCACTTCCAAAGCTAACTGTGGTTTGGCCATTGTTAATGAGGATCATGGAATTTATTGGGTAGAATGGGCCTTAAAGTAACCTGTGATCATTGTATAGCTGACAGTTTTATTACTGATTTCTTCTCAGTACCTTAATTTTACTTCACTTATTTTAATATGAAATAAGAATAGCTCTTGCTAAAATACTCAGAGCTTTAACAATATTAAGGTATCTGATTCATAATTTTTCAAAACAAAGATATTGTCCTAAGAATGTTAAGTCATAAGTGTTAGTTGTGTTGAAAACATTGCTTTATTTGCATTATGAAATAAGTCAGTGACATACTCATTTGGAGCACGTGGCTGGATAATAATAAGCCCTGGATCTCTCATTATTCCCCTGACAAATCTTGAGATTTATATTCTTTGGTTTATTGTCATTGTAAACAGACAGTTCAGGTAGAAGATGTTTCTGCAGTTACAGTCGCTGACATAGTGGTTTGCTTTTAGCTTAAAAGGACATTTTTATTTTCTTGGTGATGTTTCATTGAATAGGTTCTATATTTTACTGAGGCAAAGAATCATTGATTGACACATTTTTACTAAGTGTCCTCCTTTTTTGGGTGTTATGTAATAATGGTTTCCTTTGTAAACAAGAAGTACACTCTTGACCCACTATCTGTAGGATAGAATGTTACGAAATGGTTGATGGCAGGGAACAGTGTGTTCACTAAAAGTGGGCCCTATTGTAGGGATTTTTTTAAAAGCCTTAAAACAGCAAAGAGTGACCACGGTAGGATTTGAAAAAATTCTGACTAGACTGTAGAGCGTGCTTATCTTTATGCTATGTATATGGACCAAGCAGCAGGCAGCTCTGATTACTTGAGCTAGAAGTGTGGTGTTCATTGTGTTATAAAGCAGAAGACAAATCCTGAAAAGGAGTTGAGTGGTGGTTACATAACATATGGGAAAATGTTCAACTCCCTTATGAGAACAAGGGTCTTTATTATCTAGTATAAATCCTTTTTTTATCTTCACAACAGGCATGAGAAACTTGGTAAAAAAATATGAACCACCCAGACCTGAGGAAGTTGCTGTTCTGAAACAGAAGTTGGAGAGATGTCACTCTGCCGAGCTTGCTCTTAACGTAATTACGTAAGTAGTTGTGACAGTGTTATTCAGAAATGAGAGTCCCTGCACCTCTTCTTGTCCTTTTAATTTTTGGATTCTTTGCAGGTCTGAGATCTCATCTAAGGAACAAGTATACTACTCCAGACTTATTTCTGTTAGCTACTCTAGAGAAACCTGGTGTATTTTCTTACAGAGGTGAAATTTTACACTGAAGACAGAACCAATAGGAAAATGTGCTGTTCCTTGTTTGTTTTTTTGCAGCCATAAGCAAAACCCATCGTGTCTCTCACTGATTTGTAGGCTGAGTGTAGAAATCTCATATTCAGGGTCTTCATGCTTTGCAAATTGAAGGACCTACTTAAACCTAATCTTTTAAGAGTTTAAACAGTTGGGAATCTGGGCAGGTAATAGGGGCAGTAAAACTGCAAACCATGTTAGCACAGAACTTAAAATTGGTGGATTTCCCTCCTGGGTTTCACTGGTAACTAACAGGAATGGAGGAGCAGCTACAGAGAAGTAGAGTGTTGACTGGAGTGGAAGTACACTTTCACTGGATAAGTAGTCCCCCTCTTATCCAGTTTTGCCTTCTCTGGTTTTTTCAGTTGTGGTCCAAAAATATTAAATGGAAAATTCCACAAGTAAACAATTCATAAATTTTAAATTGTGCACCATTCTTAGTGTGACAAAATCCTGTGGCATCCCACTTTGTCCCCTGTGGGACGTGACTCATCCCTTTGTCCAGCATATCCAAACTGTATGTATAGTTCAGTAAGATGGTTTGAGACCACATAACTTATTACAGTATGTTGTTTTTACTTTATTATTGTTAATCTCTCACTGTGTCTAATTTAGAAATTAAACTTTATCATAGGTTTGTATCAATAGAAAGAACAGTATAGAAGGGTTTGGTACTAACTGGTTTCAGCCATCCACTGTCTTGGAACGTATCCTCCGCAGGTAAGGGCAGACTGCTGAATTACAGTACTGGTCACTTTCTTTTCACAGTGATTTGAAATGGGTTTAAACCAGGGCTTGGCATACTATATAGCCCATGGGCCAAAGCCAAGCCACTCCTTGGTTTTAGAAATACAGTTTTATTGGAATATAACCACACCCATTAGTTTGCATATTGTCTGTGGCTGTTTTCGCACTACAGAGGAGCTTGGGTAATTGTGACAGAAACTCTTGTGGCCTTCAAGGCCTAATGTAATCATCTGGCCCTTCAACCAAAACTTTTTCAACCTCCAGATTAGACCAAGGAACTACTATTAATCTTGCCCTCCTACCGAGGTAATGGAATGGGCCATCACCCAAAATTCTTCATCGCCAGCGTTCACATCTTACTCAGTTTACCATCTACTTTGTACTGTGCCAGGCAAATTCTACATGTCTATGAGTACTTGAGGGGTGCTTCTCAAATTATAAAGGACTTTTTAAAATTCTCTTTACTTTTGTAAAATATAACAAATTACTAGAAAATGAATAAAAGACATACAAGCTTAAATTTTATTAGATTCAACAGTCATAATTTACCACATTTCTTTAAGTTTCTAAACAGTTTCATTATAGACCCCATTATAAGCACTACTTTAGGATAACGTGTTTCCCTTAGTCTTTAAAATTCTTTTATCATTTGTATTATATAAATAGTAACTATATCATTATTGAGTCAATCAGCACAGGTGTACTAAAGTTCTCTGACTAAAAACCCAGATCTTAGTTTCTTCCTCAGAAGTAACTTAGAGTGTTTACCTTTGCCAGCCTTTTCTCTGTGTTTGTAGGAAATAAAGGTTTTTTTCTTTTCACTAATGATTTCATCCATATTATACCACATTTAATATCAATCTTTAACTCATGTCTGGGTGAAAAAATATCATAGTGGTATTTTAACTTACATTTCCCTTATTACTACGAGGCATCAATGTTTGTTAGTCATTTGTCTTTCTTCTGTATTGCT